>SNQJ01S0007833.1:244203-280195 GCA_010110895.2 Picea sitchensis | reverse complement strand
TTTTTAATTTTTTAATTTTAAGTTAAAATAAATAATCAATAACTCCAATAAAAACATACTTATTATTCAACTTTTTTTTATAGGAGTGTAAGGATATCGATTATATTATGTTATAAACATAATAATATATAAGATTACACTTTTTCTGTTTGACAGTAATAAATGAACTACTAAGATTAAAGGGAATCGTTTCACTGCTTCCACTCAACACCATCAAATCTAAGTTGTGATCAAATCATTTTGATTGAACTGCTGCCACTCAACACCATCAAATCTATCTATTTCTTTATTGAGATTACACTCCTTTGAATGACTAAGATGAAAGGGAATAGTTTATCCTTGGCGCTTCCTCTCAATAACATTTAATCTAAGTTCTGATCAAAATCATTTTGATTACATGCTTCCACTCAACATCATCAAATCTTTGTTTATGGATTAAATTTATTTGTTAATTGATAAAGATCTATTTGTTTATGGATTAAATTTATTTGTTAATTGATAAGGAATAGTCATTTCAAATAAATTATTTAATTTATTTTTTTAATCTTATTTAGATGATGATTTTTAATTAGATTCTTCATTTATTTAAAATTGATAATTTGAAAAAATTGATGTATTTTTAAAGTTGGTTGGTTATGTTGTTGATAAGTTTTTTGAAAACGTCACCCATCCACTTATTTTTAAGGACAAATGAAGCTAAAAAATAGGTGGGTGGAGTGTCCACTCAAAACGTCAAAACTTAAAATACAAAACACAATTTTATGCAACTAAAAAATCAATGGGTGAAATGTCCATTCAAATCGTCGAAACTCAAAACACAATAAACAAAAAAAATGACACAAATTAAAATTGATGTATTACAAAATAATTCATAAAAAATAAAGTACACACTCACCAACTAACCTACAACAACCCTATGCTATGAGCCATTTTCTTAATGTATAAACAAGCTCGCAGCCAGGCAGCGGCCATTCTTAATTGGCGTACACCTATTGACAATGGACAAATTTAATAGGGGTGAATATTCTTAGTAGTCACACAAAATAAATGGCTGTGATTTCAATCATTAACTTTCTAGCTATTATAAAGACATCCGTTTATGTGTTTACTTTTTTACATTTACTTAATCATATTTAAAAATTACTTTGATAGCTAAATATTAAGACCAGATAAATAAAACGCAACCGTTTATTTGTTAATCAATAATAAAATTTAATATGTTCTTTTAAAGATTCATTTCATCTTATCAACCTTTCCGCGTTCACCCACAACTAATATTTAGCTGCTGTGCTAGTATATAAACAAGCTGCATAAGAAGTAAACTCCTCAACAATGAGATGTGAAAGCTTTTATTTTTATCGAAGATGAACGTATGCCAAGCTTTTATTTTTATCGAAGATGAACGTATGCCATTTTCTTGTATGGGCTATTCTTCTCCCTTTCGACGTACACTATTTGATGCCCCATTTAATGCCATTTACATAAATTCGAATCTTTGTGCACCGCAGCTGGGACAGAGATCGTGATGAAATGAGCATCTAGACAGCATATCGTTCACTCCTATCCAAATGAATTGGTATCTTCAAAAATGACAAACCACAAGTTGGTCTGTGACATGCGCTTGGCTGCAGGAGGACACCCACCATGTGCAAAATTTCAGATTAGCACGGCACCTTCTGTCGCCTTTACATCACCACAATTTCAAGATGAGCCAATTTATTCCAATTAATAGCACCTCGTATTACTGGAACATCTGTTGACAGTGTCATTAGATCAGTAGTTTAGCAATTGTTTTTGCAGTTTAAGTGGTTTCCAGTGGCAAGAAATGCCCATAGAAGCAGCAAATTAATGTTTGTGAACTTGCAGAAACAATAGGAGATTGGGTTTTGGTTATTTATATTGGGTATCTTCAATCTAGAATCTCTGAGCTCCTGTATTGTAGTTCTTTGAATTTTTTTTCTCTATGGATTCTTTGATGATCAAATATGTGGATCTCCCCATGCTCTTGATCATGTGGTGGGTTCTTATTATTTCAGCAGCCCATGAGCAGTCCATGGAGTTGGGTCCTCCGAGCAATGTTTCAAAGCATCTGTTCTTTCCTGATTTCAGACCCCACATCAAGAAATACCATGACATCAAGCTTCTGGGCAGTGCAAGTTTAGCAGAAGAATTGGGAATCATACAGATCCCAGCTGCACCCTCTGATCCAGAAGCCAACATCTCATATCAAGCAGGTAGGGCAATCTACTCGTCTCCGATCCGCCTCCTGGATCCGAAGACTGGGACACCTGCATCGTTTCACACTACTTTCTCGTTCCAAATAGACAGCACTGCAACAGCGAGAGCAGGCTTGGATGCAAATGGCCATGGAGGGAGTGGCCTCACATTCATTCTTGTGCCTGATGAAGTAACTGTGGGCAGACCGGGGCCATGGCTTGGGATGCTGAATGATGCATGTGAAGATGACTACAAGGCCTTTGCAGTGGAATTTGATACATACAAAAATGAAAAATTCGGTGACCCCAATGATAATCATGTAGGAATCAATCTGGGCAGCATAATTTCTAATACAACAATTGATGCTGCAGATGCAGGGGTTTCGTTTAAAAATGGGACGGTGGTCAGGGTATGGATTAATTATGATGGGAACAAAAAGTGGATTGAATTGAGCCTTGGCAGAGAGCAAGATAATAAGCCATCCAAGGCCATCTATGCTGCTCCCCTGGATCTCTCAAGTCTTCTCAACGAGTACATGTTTGTAGGGTTTTCTGCTTCAACAGGACATTTGACACAGATACACAACATTATGTCCTGGAATTTCTCATCCACAAGCCAGGCCTACCTCCGCATGCCGACCGAAGCCACCTGTGAAAAGAAGCTATTTCTGTTGGGGAGGAGTCACAGAGAACCTCCTAGTGTCTTTCTGATATTCATAGCAGTTGTAGTCCTATGTTTGATTGTTCTGGTCAATCTGTACTGTAACCGAAAGCGGCGAGAAAAGCCCAAAATTGCAACCGCAGCATTGGTGGGAAAGAAGCACAGACCTAGACCTCCCCATAAGCCTGGGCAGTTCTCCATGTCTGAACTCTCTTTAGCCACAAGATCATTCAGTGAGGGAGAGATATTGGGATATGGAGAAAGGGGTATATTCTTCAAGGGCACTTTGCAGAATGGCTCTTTGGTTGCCATCAAAAGGTTTTCCCCTCATTTGATTCTCCATGCAGGTCTTGATAGAAGAAAAATGCTCAAGGAAATCAGGGTTTTGAGTAGATTAAGGCATCCTAATTTGGTACCCCTCAGAGGTTGGTGCAATGAGAAAAGAGAACTGGTTTTGATCTATGAATACATGCCTAATGTAAGCCTTGATAAATGGCTGTTTGCTAGAGGGGTTCTTCCATGGCCAAGGAGATTTAGGGTGGTGAAGGATATTGCTGAGGCTCTGTGTTTTTTGCACAGTGGGTGGGAAAAGAGCATGTTGCATAAGAATGTCAAGATCAGCAATGTACTCCTTGATGTCACATTCAGAGCTGTTCTAGGAGATTTTGGTCTCATTTATCCATATATGAGTCAGCAGGACAGAAGCCTGAGTACCAAGAGCTTGGTTACTACTTCAGATGAAATCGATCACGATCAACTCCTTCGGCCTCCAGAGAGCATTCATCTAGAGATCCCCAATAAGAAGATTGATGTGTTTGGATTTGGAGTGATGGTGTTGGAGATTTTATCAGGAAGACGGTCTCTAGATCAGAATCTTCCAAAGCAGGAAGTTGATATTGTGCAATGGGCTTGGAGTCTGCAAGAGAAGGACAAGCTGATCACGGTAGTTGATAAAAGATTAGAAATGAAGTACAGTCCAGAGCAGGCATTTTGCTTGTCAGTAATAGGCCTTCTCTGTACTTTGAGCGATCCCAGTACGAGGCCTTCAATGGAGGAAATTCTTTCGTATATCAATGGAGAGAAGTCACTGCCACCCTTGCCTTCAAACAGACCTACTACATATTTCCCCTATCCCAGCACAACAGAACTCGGTAGCAGCAGCAGAAAACAGTAGTTATGCATAAGTGCCTGTGGTGTAGCCTCCATCTTCCAATGTCTGTAACTCTTCTTCCTCCCTATCTTCATTCAATTCATTGCTAATTTCAGTTTGGGTGAGTGAATGCCTCATTTCCTGAAAGCTATCTCATTTCTGAGCTCATTTCAGGTTTTTGAATGCCTCATTTTCCTGCAAGCTATCTCATTTTATGCTCATTTCAGGTTTTTGAATGGCTCATTTTCCTTCTAGCCTGTATGTTTCTTTGTAGATCAACTTCGTACGTATGGGGTAATACCCATCGATATGCGTTCATATAACAGTCATTTTCATTGTTATCATGAAGTAATGTTTATTCCTGCGATGGAGAAAAAATCTGAACCATCTTCATTATATGTAGCCCTTATGAATTTCATCAGCACCACCCATCATTTTTCATACGCCGTGTGCAATAATAGCTAAATGGTAGAAGCAACAGCTTCTCTTTTTGTGGAATAAATTTCTGTATTTATTTTTCTGGGAGTAAGTGTATGTTTACCAGTCATACAAAATCAATTGCCATGGGGTTTACTCGTATATGATTTTTCAAAAAGATGCCCTTGGTTTTGGAATAGTTTTTATTATTATTTCTAAATTATCATTTTCAGTTTTTCTATGAATTTTTTTGAGATGGTATTTGATATTGGTATAGATTTTACCATTATAAAAATTTATGGAAGGAAAGAGTATTGTTATAACCCATTATAATTTAAATATAATATAATTAAATGACATTAATTAAATTAAATATATGTTTTTTTAAATTGTAAGTAAATAATTATAATTGAATATATATATATATATATAATTCAAGCTCTCTAAAATTATGTATTTTTCCTCATTTCCAAAATTATATATATGGTTTATAAATTAAGGTGTTAAAAATGTAGTTATGTTTGTATCAATAAATATTGTTTTCTCTATTTTGTGATTAGATAGAAATGTCAGTGGCGGTTGTTCCTACTTTTGTTCTCAAGGAATTGAAAAAGTTGATGTATAATCTTCTTTGGCATAGAACAAATGAGTCAAATAATCTTCATTTGTGTCGGTGGGACCAATTAGCTCTTCCCAAATCCTTTGGAGGCTGGGGTATCCGTAATATATTTAATTGGTTGCTAATACACTTTGGAGAGTCTTAACAAGGCAAAGAATCTGGCATAGAGTCATTTGTGATAAGTATCTTCACGACACTTCAATAATAAAATGGCTCAAATCATCCACTTTTATGATTCTTGGGGCGTCCAGAATTTGGAGAGGAATGATAAAAGTGATTCATCTTATCACTCATGGTCTGTTTTGGATTCCGGGGAATGGCACCCAGATTGCCTTAGGAAAGGACCGAATCCTAGGTTTGGGCAATTCTTCCTTTCTATCTCCAAATTTATTAAATGCGTTACAACTCAGAAATGTCGAGACACTTGCTCATATTAGTTCGCCCAGAGTAGACCATTCGCCCTCTTTTGATTGGTTTGGAAGCAGGGATTTGGGGCTCATAGGTATTCTGGACAGGGAATGGAAACTGTTTAGAGCAACTCTCATTGATTCGAGCGCTATCATCACAGAAAAAGAAGACAGTTTAAGGTGGGCGGGAGGGGATACATCGGGCGTTCCCACAATTAAGAATTTTTATTTGACTATCATTGAATCAAAAAATCTTAACGAGGTGGAAGCCTAGCAAAAATCTATCTGGAAGTGGAAGGTGCCTTTGAAGATTAAATTGTTCCCGTGGCTAGCAATGAGGGGGGAAATTCTTACCTGGGAATCTTTACAAAGAAGGGGTTGGGTAGGACCTAGGAGGTGTCCTCTTTGTAGGGTGGATTTAGAAACAATTACACATCTTTTTATTTCCTGCCCCTTTGCTAGACAGATTTGGGATACTTTGATTCTTGAGTTTAACCTTAAGTGTGGTTGGTTTGGAACTAATTTGGCGGAAGGCATAAAAACTTGGATTGAGGACACTTCGACATCCCCCCAATTTCCAGCGTATGTTTATTGGAATATTTGGCATGAAATAAATAAATCACTCTTTGAAGATTCCTGTCCTTTTGTTGTGACTGTGATCTACAAGACGAAGGCACTTCTTAGTTTTAAAGCCACAAATAAAAAAGTTAAGATTCCTAGGGATCTTTTGATTTCACATAATAGTGTTGATGCATTAACTTGGTTTGATGGGGCAGCTCAAAAGGAAGGCAACAAGTGTGGAGCAGGTGGGATCATAAAAACCTTTGAAGCTGAAGAATATAAGTGGACATTCAATTGTGGTAATGGAACAAACACCAAAGCTGAGTTTCTCAACGTATGGGCAACCTTCATGCTAGAAAAAATGATAACTATTTCTAGTATCCAGGTGATGGGAGATTCAAAAGTTGTTATAGATTGGTTATTGAACAAAGGCAGACTCAAGGTTGCAGCTCTGGAAGGGTGGAAAATTAGGATAAAAGAATTAACAAGCTCTTTCAGGTCTATAAAATATTAGCATATTTTCAGGGATTACAATGTGGAAGTTGATAAGCAATCTAAGTTGGCACTGGAAGTAAGTGAAGGCTATATTTACTATCATCAATGGATCAGTGGAGCGGAGGGACCAAGAAAGCAAATCAGGGTCCACTAGTATTTTGGAGAGTTTTGTTCCTGTCCTTTTTTGTTTTTTTAGANGCAATCTAAGTTGGCACTGGAAGTAAGTGAAGGCTATATTTACTATCATCAATGGATCAGTGGAGCGGAGGGACCAAGAAAGCAAATCAGGGTCCACTAGTATTTTGGAGAGTTTTGTTCCTGTCCTTTTTTGTTTTTTTAGATGTTATGCTTTTGATGGAATGTTCGGTATTGCTGCATAGTAAAACGGTTTATATGTAATTTAATATTCCGGTTTGGATCAAAGTTGGAGAGCACTGTGCTATGTTATGTACTTTGTATTGAGACTTTTATATATTTTGGAATCTTTTTGGAAAAGATGATGTAGAAGGAATCTCCTCTTGAAGAGATTCGAGAAGAAAAAAATTTATATATATTAATATAATTGGACCAATTTTTTCTTGGAAAAAGATAAAAATGTTCCTTCTAAATTTTAAATTTTAATTTCCATTTTCAAAATCTACCCCATTTTTCCAATGTGTTTATTACCTATTTGTCATCCTTTGTCTATGTTATAATTTCACATTTGAAAAGAATGAAAATATAAGAAATCTCTCCTCTATGAATCACTTTTAAGTTTGTATAATGTTAGTTAGTGGTTTATCTTTATCCAAATTTACTCGTTTTCTCAATTATTATCTAAAAATATTTTTTTATTACCAAATATTTAATTTCCAATTCCTTTACAAAGTCTAATTTCTTTCTCAAAACCATCACCTTTTTCTTATTATTAATAATATTCCCTTTGTTTTAAAAGTACAAATAAAGAAATCCCATAAAAAGTTATCAATAGTCCCTCTAATATATTATTGGTAGTCTTATCTATGTTTTAAGAGTAGAAGTAGATGGGATCCCTAAAAAAGTTATGAAGGGCCCCTCTAAATGTTCTTGCTACTTTGATTCCTTCTTGATACTCCATAATATAATAGAATATTAGAATATAAATTGGCATTTCAACTTTTCCACGTCTCTTTGGTATATATTATCGTTTTCTTTTTACTTTGTATTTATCATATTTTTTTATTTTTTCTCTTAACTCTTTTTTATTTTTTCCAAAGAAAAATTACTCAAATTTATATATATTCCTACTCAAATTTATATATATATATAGTATAAATCTCTTAACTCATATAATTAAACTTTATATGATCATAAAAGCTTGCATATACTCTCTTTCATCTTTCCCGTTGAAAAAAAAATCTTTCTAACATACTTAATTCATATATTCCAAAAATCTTTCTAACATACTTAATTCATATATTCCAAATCACTTTGAAAAATAAATACCCACATTATTGTCCCTATTTTAATCGGAAGTTACCTTTACAACATAATTTCGAATCAACGTCCAAGGATAATGGTCCACAATATTTCTCACCATGAATTTCTAAACATTATTATAAAGTTGGTTATATGATTGATTCATGGTGGGAAGTATGATTGTTGTTTATAATATGTTATTTTTTTAAATTTCAATAAAATAAATTTAATAATTGTATTTTAAAATTATTTTATAAAACTCTCGGATGGGGTGATAGTGCGGGATACATGGCACTTGGAGGAGGCATGAAGAAGTTAGTATGGTGATTGCCATGTGACTAAAGCGTGGCACGCACCACCGTCACCCTCATGCATTTAATTCCCCCATACGACGTCCCAGGCACTATTAAGCTTGGTGCGCCTAACCTCCTCAAGTTGTCTCCTCTATGGATCTGCTCATTGAACGTGCCATTACTCTGTGCATGTGACATCACCTTCTTCTTCATCGTCCACGAAGCCATGCCTCATTCCAGCCTCCCTCCTTCACTGCGCTTTCCTACAACCGACGTTTTCTCCAGCTCCTCCTCGACCATCTGGGATCTTTTCCTATGCTCACCTTCTCCCCCTGGATCGTCAGAATGCCGAGACAGAGAGGCAAGCCAAGGAGAGGCTCGCCCTGGCAACCACTATGGCCTTATTTGGTCCTTGCTCGGGTGCCTGCAACCTCCCTGAGCTCCTCCCCTGGGTCCTCCCCCTCGCACTCCTCGCATTCCTCACAGTCTGAACAAGCACCACTCACCACCTCCTCCCCTCCCGCTTCCCAACTTGAGGGGTTGGCACTCTCTGATAGCTCGCTCGGTTTTCCCTCAAAACCCATCCTTGACAGAGCCTCCTCATCTTGGGCGCCTCCTGCAGTACCACCAAATTCACCAGCCAGCACACCGGCTCCACCAGAGGCCTCCTCCACTCGCCCACCCTTGGAAGCACCACCTCTTCTACAGGAACCTCAGCCTGGGCTACACTCCTTTTCAGATTTAGTCCCAGACTCGCAATTGCAGGATAGCTTGGCCATTCTCTACGGGCTGGTCTTCGAGCTTCGACAGGGCCTGGATGACCTTCAGTTTCAGTTGGAGCTACTGGACGGGAAGACCTCTGTGCTCCTCCAAATCCTCTCCACCTTCCAGGGGGCCTTCCACTTCACACCAGAAGCAACGAGGGTAGCAGAGCACACACATATAGGAGACTCAAGTGAAAGGGGGCTTCCCACAGGAGGTGGCGACTCTGGGTAGGCCATGCACATGGCCATGGAGGAGGAATACACGCCCACCGAAGGAGAAACTCTCGGGGCGTACGTTGCAACAGGACTGGGCTTGCATGCGCCCAAGGAAGTGGGAGGCACATGGCCCGACAATAGACTGGAAATGAGTGACTTGGACGCCGACACACATGAGCAAATGGAATGGAGAGGGGCAATTGTTGAAGAGGAGCCATGGGACCTTGCAACCCATGCCACCTCTCCGCCTGGCTAGCCAGCGTACAAGCCAAGTGTATGACCAATACATGGGTCTTCTGTATTAGTGTATGACCACCCAGTTTTAGCGTTTTACTTATGACTTTAGTTTACTTTTTCGCTCTATTTTTCAGTTTTTGTAAGACTGATAGTCATTTTGATCCCAACACCGACTAGCTGAACTGGTTTCCCTGTAGGACAATTCAGTTATTACAGTACGACACTACTACACACTTTGTAACTCTGTTTTTTTGAAGGCTCCTTATATATGAATACTTACTAATAAAAAAAAAATTGTTTTATAAAAATATTTATTTTACATTGATTTAGAAAATAAAATAAATATAACATGTTTAATAATTATGTTTTAGAATTATTTTATAATATAAATATTTTTTATAAAAATATTTATTTACATTGATTTAGAAAATCGATCATAATAATATGCAAGTTTTAATATACCTTGGTACCAACCACAAAACACTAACGCTTTTTATTAACATAATAGTTAGCCAATTTATAAACATAATAATTGGTCGATTTACCACAAAGCACTAACGCTTTTTATTAACATAATAGTTAGTCAATTTATAAACATAATAATTGGTCGATTTACTGCAACTAATATGAATATTAGTTTTAAATAAGTTTGGTTCATTGTGAATTTATGAGCTTTCAGGTCATTGTAAATTGTAAAGCCATTTAAGGTAGAGAGAGCTTATGAAGGAGTGATGTAGTTGGAGTGTGAAGTCTAAAATAAGTTTGATATATGTTAAGAGATGGATTTCATCGATTGAGATTGAAATTATAATATTGTAAGGTAAATTTCTTTATGAATTATAAAGTTTAAAATTGTTGCATTCAATAATGGTTTTTTTTTTTATGTTTAATTATTTACTAAGTTATATTATAAGAGTATAATAATTTTTTTCAATTGGATATAGTTTGAGTGGTTGAGAGTAAGAGTGGTATCTTCTTTATTCGAGTTTAATTTCAGCAAGTGATATGTTTGAGTTTTTGATGAGTATATTGTTGTAATGACCTTGAACCTTGTGTTGATAAAGCGTTGAGCTTTTGCATAATCTAATTTACCCTAGGTACCATCCCCGAAATGAGGAGAAGTGCTTAGTGGGTTTTCCTGTGATATGTATTTCACGAAAAAAGAGCACAACAAAGCCATAAACATTAGCAATTTTTTTTTATGTGAATACACATTTTCGCAAACCATGACAATGAATACATTATTCAAGATTTCAACGGTTTCAAATTCCTCCTATAATAGCTATGCAAATATATCATGTGGTTAATATTCTTGTTGTGCTCTTTCTATGGTTTAGTGGAGATGTTTTTTATGTCTCTTTGGAGTTTCATGAGTTTTGTCTCTTAAAGGCATTGAAGACCATTTAAAATCCCTAGGATAGGAATCATAATTTTACAAACTCTTTTGTTACATGTGGTGGCTACTTACAAAGTTTTTGTTTATTTACAAACTAGCATTTTAGAGTTGGAACATTTGCTTTCATGATATATTATTTTCGGGATTATATATGTAGAGTAAGTCATTAACCTATGACTCATGTCCATGAATATTAGTCGCAATTGCCTAGTAACCAAGACATCCCACGAGGTCACCCATCCCAAGATTCCTCTAACTCAAATGCACTTAGTTGTGGAGTTTTCCCCACAATCAAGTCCACCTAGTTTGCGACCCAATTTGTAAAACCTTATACCAAGTATTGTGCCTTATAAAGTATTCACTTAGAGCTCCCTTCTTTTTTATTTTTCATATTTCTAAAAGTGTGTTTCATTCAAAAGCTATATTGCATGTGGTGTTTTGGCTTTTAAAATCCATGCCTTACATGAGTCAATTGAGTTGTGGTGCAACAATTAGTTAGTGAAAGTTTTCCATCATTGACCCAAGTTTGATTGAGATGGTACCTTTAAATATTGTCTTTGCCTTGAGAGAGAGTCCTTGAAATGACATGTATTAACTAATCACACTTAGTAACTTTCTTATTTTTTTAATAGTTTTCATACTTTTGAAAAGCAAAGTATTTTTTTAAGTAAGAATAAAAAAATTTGATTTTAATAAAATATCAATATAGGAAATGACTTTTTTAGTGGGAATGACTATACAAATTTATACGAATCAGTATTTTTTGTTGTTCAAAATCTATTTTTCAATGCAAAAATGGATTCAACATGCTAAAAACTCGCGGGGCATTTGGATTATACATAAATAATCACTCAAATCTACAAGTCTAACAATTTCTCCCCGGATTTGAGCAAATATCCCCGAAAAAAATCATCATTTTGTAGAATGTTTAGCCTAAAACATTATGTATATATAAAAGTTAATAATTAGTTTTTTAAACATATATACTTGAATATTTAACATCTCATCTATATTTTTTTAAAATATTATATTAATATAATTAATATATGTGATGTTGTTTAAAATTACATTAATATTTAAAATTTAAAATATTTATATGTATATAAAAATTAATAATTGATATTATATATATATTATATATTTCATTCATATTTTAAAATATTATATTAAGATAATTTATATATATGTGGTTGGTAGTGTGACAAATATTTAAATTTAAATTTCAAAATATTTGTCACACTATTAATCTTTTAACTCAACAAAAATATGGTGATCTTGGAAAGTTTCTCTTAATGCTTTTCCAGCACATAAACAAAATTCTAAAAAATTGCAAGTATTCCCCCTCTTAAGATCCAATAATGAAGGTTAATCTACCTTTCCTTTCCTTCCTTCCTTCCTATCTAAAATAAATACTAATAAATATTAGTGTGTAACAAAATTTTAATATAAAAACCTGTAATTAATTTAAAAAATATTTTACATCACTAAAATAACAATCTAAAAATTAAAACTTAATAACAATGTATAACTAATGTTTCGTGTTATATTTATATCTCAACACCCTTTTACTACATATAAACTTTTCATGTGATGGGTAGAGTGTTCACCAGAAACTTTGGAGGTTTCGAAACTGACACAATTTTAATCCATAAATTTCTCTAACAAAAATAACAATTACAAATTATATAAATATCTATAATTCAAATTATTAATTATGTTAATATTAAAATAAATGAAAATAATATGAAATTTGCACATATCTATAATCCAAACTATTAATTACTTTAATATACATATCTATAATCCAAATTATTAATTACATTAATATTAAAATAATTGAAAACAATATTATTAATGATTTTAATTATATTTAATTATATTATATTATATAATATAATATAATTATATTATATTATATTATTTTAAAGAAATTGTAAAATGTTTTTTTATCTACATTATAATTTCTATATAAGTTAATTTAAAATTTATAATTAAAAATTAAATAAAATGAATAAATTTAATATAAATTTCATTATAATTATTTTAAATAATTTATATAAAATATTAATGTAATTTACTAATTTTATTTTATAATGATTTAATTGTTAGTTTATGATGATGATGATTAATGTTGGAATTGGTCTATCAAATTTTAAATTTTAAGAGGGTAAGTAATTACTTATTATTCTTATCCAAATTATATTTAAAAATAAGTAAATTTTATTATAATTATTTTAAATAAATTTTATAAAACTATTAATACTTCAATTAACATTTTGTAAATTAATAAATATTGCTACATGGAAACAAATAAATGAATTCAATAATGAAGAATTTTAGCAAGTTTTTTTTTATTTAAAATGAGGAATGGTCAACACAAATTTGAAGCAATAGAGTTGAGAGTTTATGGAATGAGAGCCATGAGAAATTTAAATATTTTATGATTTGAATTTTTTTTAATAATTATTATTCAAATTTAATTATAAAAGAATTGTTGAAATTGCAATTTTTTACTATTAAATTTACATTTTTTATTATAAAAATAAATTTTAAAGTTTTAAAAATCCTGATGCAATTTCAATAATTAATTTGTAAAATTTCAATAGTTATTCTAAATTTTTAATAAAAATGAATCAAAACATCTTAATTTATTTAAACAACTTCATAAATACAATGGGAAAACAAAACAATAATTAAGACAATCAAATGATCACAAAACGAGGTCGAAGAAATAAGAAAAAAGAAAGCTTGAATTTTGGGAAAAAAATTAGAATACTACAAACAATGTAGTCTATAAAAATGAGACTTTTTATGTTGCTAAAGGTACTTGGTATATTGTGTCTATCGCTACAAAACACATGATATAGAACAAAGATGGGTCCACTTCCTTTAATGATGAAGAAAAAACTTTCAATAAGAATGCCATGCTTTAAGTAAAATGGGAAAGGTGTGATGGAAAATGGAGAAATTATTAATGGAAATGAAGTGATGTTTATATTTAAATTGGATATTTAATTTTTTTTATTAATTAAATTATAAAGTGGAATTTGAAGGATTGAAATTTCATTAAAGGCTATAATTAATTATTAAAACATTGTAAGTGTTAGAAAAGTTGAACTTATTTGGTTAGCTTGAACGGTTAAGTGCTATAAATTATATGTAAGGGGTCTTAAGATCAAGTCCTTGGTTGGTTGCCTTTGTGATGTATTTGATGTTTTGGGCCTCACTCAATGTCCATATCAGGTCAAAGGTACTAATCCTATGTTGCTCGCTTTACATAAACATGTGACTAGTTAATTACTAGCCTAATGACTTACCATAAGACTACAATTGGTAAGCAATGGGGTAACTATGACTTTTATCATGATGCAATTCACAATAAGGTACTAACTTGTCAAGAACATAACTTATACAAAGAAACTTTGTTTTGGGTGCATGATATGTCATTGGAAAACTCTCGATGATATTTATGATTATGATTGGTAATAGAGTTAAACCTATAGGACCCCACATGTAGAAAGTAGAATTTGTGGTGTTTTTCATATTTCAACATACTTAGCAATATTTTACCATTTCAACATTTTGTGAAATAGAACAATGTCTTATTGAGATGAAATATGTAGTATACTTGTGAGGATAATATGGGATACCTAGGGAGGTACCCAAGGGGAATACAAATAGATAGGTAGCTATGTATTGCTATGTATGGAGGTGATTTCTAGTAAATAAGACCCATGTAATAGTGTGAACACAATGAATGTAAGAAGGCTCACTAGAAGGTTCCACCTACTAGAATGTTCCTAAGAGGTAGATAGTACTATAAATAAGTAGAAGCAATGTAATGGATGTATGGTGAAGTCTATTGTAATTATATCAAGCATTGTTTGAGAAGTGTTTTCCTTCCTTAAAGAATAATATATGGTGTTACCCTACCTCAAGGGTTTCCTCTATATTGTCATAATTTCTATATGAGTTAATTTAAAATTTATGCAATTTATAAAAACATATTTATAATTAAAAATTAAATAAAATGTATAAATTTAATATAAAATTTATTATAATTATTTTAAACAATTTATCTTAAATATTATGATGTATTTTACTAATTTTATTTTAAAATGATTTAATTTTTAGTTTATACAATTCAATTATAAAAATATTAAATTAGTATAGTTTGTAAAATTAATTTTATTCCAAATAAATTAAAAAAAAAAATTAAATTTTATTATTATTATTTTTTACAGAAACTGAAAATTTTATATTTATAAAAGGCATGATCGAGGTCGCATAATACAGAGGAGGGTGCTAGTAAAAGAGATACCAGCAATAAAATTTCCACAAAAAATCTTACAAAACTGAGTCTAGTTTTAGTTCAACTTTTCTGTAGACAGAGCTTGTATCTATTTACTTAAATTGTCTAACAAGAGATTTAATTAAGCCATTTTTACAAAACTAAGAGTTTTCTTACTGGTCTTCTTTAGACTTGATCTTCTTCCGGAGGGGGCTCTAGCGCCACGTTCAGGTCTGGCAGCATGGGGTCTAGTCTACTCTCGGTTTCCTCATTCTGATTTTGTGCTGTTGAATTTGGTGGTCTGACAGCGTGGGGTCTGGTCTACTCCCGGTTTCCTCATTCTGACTTTGCGCTGGCGAATTTGGTGGTCTGGCAACGTGGGGTCTAGTCTACTCCCGGTTTCCTCATTCTGACTTTGTGCTGGCGAATTTGGTGGTTTGGCTTCCAATTTTGCTTCGATGTTCTCCCCTTGACGCCTGAGAAATTCGACTTCATCCTATAATTAACTTATTAACGTGCGATGTTGGGATAGAGTGTACAACATGAAAGAGAGAGTGGAACTTTGAGAGTTAAGACAAAGAGCTAATTGTTGGGTGGTGGTGAAATTATCGTCCACTGGCTCTTCCTCCGGTCTCTCTCGAGCTGAATGTTGAGCCATTCCTTCAAGCAAACTGATAGAATTTGCCAGAAAATTACCTCAAGACCAATCACATTTGATTCTTCCTTTGTCGCTGATGTTTCCTCTGTTGATGTCACTTTCAACTTCATGTATTCTTCCTGTGTTGTTGCTTCTTCCTTTGGTGTTGGTGCTTACAACATTTCCTGGAGTTGTCCCTCCTGATCTGGCTCGATTGCTAGAACCTGTGGTGCTTGGACACTGCACTTCCCCTTTCTTAATTGTATTCAAATCTCCAGAATTTTGGTGGGTCTGGCTGAGGTAGTGAATCAAGAGATTTCCTTCCAATTTATCTCCGTAAACAAAAACTTTGATGCATGAGTGCCACCATTTTCGTTCAAACTCATGTATTAAGTGTCTCTCATGCTTTGAAGTGGCATGTACTGCATGCTTTCCATTATAGTGGATCATGGTGGAATTTCTTTCAATTGTCCTCACCTCAAGTGGAGTAATGGAAGATTTGATGTTGCAGGCTGCTTTGTGGTCATAGAAGGCCTGATACGGCAAAGTCCCATGGAGGAGGCTCGTAGGGTGACCCAATTTTTCCACACGAACGAATTTCTTCTTGCGACTTCCCATGAGCCAGGAGGTACCAAAGTACTTTTCCTCCCCATTTATTACTTAGTGCTTACTGCATGCTCCTTCCATCTGTTGCATCGTGGGGAGACTGATGCCAAGTGGAGCTAAGGAGAAAAAGGGCTTTGTCATTGTGTTGAAAAAAGGATCTTCCCTAGTATTTCCACAAAAAAAGGATCTTCCCTAGTATTTCCACATGACTCGGGGCTTTGCCAATTGCTTGATTCGCCTTTTCATCAACTTCTTCATTGTTTGTGCGGGGGACATGAAAGAAGGAAGTCTGAATTGAGGTTAAGATTGATTTGATCCTCTCTATGATTCTTTTTAGTTTGGATTTCTTTGGGGCAGTCCCTTTGACAAAGTGTCGAATTGTGTTTTTTGAGTCCCCTATTACGATGATGTTGCTGAGTTTTCGCTCCTGAGCTAAGAGCACTCCTTGATACATTGTGTAGGCCTCTGCCATGTTATTGGTGGTTCCACCCAAGTTCCAGGAGTAATTTAACATCCTTTTTCCTCTATGGATGTACAACACCCCTCTCGCACCTACCTCCCCTGATTTTCCTTTTGAAGCACCATCGAAACAAAGGACATGGATGTCTTGAGACTTTAGCCATTTATTGAAGTCTTGTTGAGAATAATGAAGCTGTCAGCATGATTTTGTGGCAAATTTGAGGGATGTATGGTGGGAATATTTATTTTCTCCATCCACTTTTCTTCTTCTTCTATCAAAGGGTTACTTGCCTTTGCTTTGATATTTCGAGAGGAGAGGATCTCTCACAGTTGTCCGATCACATGGGCTATGACTATGGGGGGGGGAATTGACTTCTCCTTGAAGATGATTTTGTTTCTTGCTAGCCATATTTGCCAACAAACATATTTTATTGAGGCCTTCCAGGTGCGACGAAATATCATTTTTTTGTTGAGGGATCCTTTGTAGTATTTTCTCCATTTTCCAATTAGACTTCTACAACTTGCCAACCAGGAGATTTGGTTTGTTAGTTTTGAGTAGACAATGTGCATAACCTGCTTGGCGGAATTTCAATTGAGGAAAAGATGTTCAATGATTTTGAAATATTGATTGAAGAGGGCGCATCTGTAGGGTCCCACGAAGCCTCTTTTGAGTAGGTTTTCACCTATTAAGAGCTTGTTATGAGCTAATTGCCAACCAAAAATATTGATCTTAGGTAGGCCATCTAAATTCCATATTTCTTTCCAGATTGTTGATCTTTCTAAGAGAACACTGTCGGAGAGGAGAGTTTTATATCCAATCCTCACAAAGTATCTTATTTCCCCCCAATCCCTACTATCAGTTTGATTCAGGTGAACTGGGGAAAATCCATTTACAATCATGAGGAAGTGATGAGAAACATTGAGCAGATTTGAAGGGACCTCTCCCAAGTTCCAATATTTCCAAGTGTCATTGCTATTCCACTTTGAGATATCATAGAGAATTTTTTTCCCTTTGGAGTTTAGCCAAATTCTGAAGGGGTCTAAAGAGGGAATAAAGGCCAATTTCCCCCTATGTGAATATTGGTCTTCCCAAATTTTGATTTCTTTACCATTCCCTGGACTCCATCTGAGGTAATTTTGTATGAGTGACAGTGAGGCTCAGATGAGTTTCCAGACAGGGGATCCTCTGTGTTTGATTGTGGTTTTTTTCAGGCACCTCTTTCGATTTTTTGATAGGCATTTGTAGCAAATTGCCTTTTCCACCATTCATTACTTCCAGTGATTAAGCACCATAGAAGTTTTTCCCCCAGGGCTATGTTGACCTTTTTCAGATCTCGAATCCCTAATCCTCTGCTTTCCTTTAGGGCACATACTGTAGACCAGTTGACCATATGGAATTTTTTCCCGTTGTCTTTTCCCCCTTGCCAAATAAATTTTCGGATTAATCTGGCCATTTCCTTTTTTGTTCCCACTGGAGCATGGAGGGATGAGAATTGAAAAATTGGATACGAAGATAAGATTGATTTTATCAGGACCACCCTTCCAGTTGGGTTCAACCAGGTTTCTCCCCAAACTTCAAATTGATCCTTGAGATTTTGAAGGATTGCTTGCCAAGCCTCCCCAGAAAAGACCTTTATGCTAATAGGAGTACCAAGGTACTTGAAGTATTTCCAATCTACAGAAAAGGAGAACTGTAGAGTGTTTGCAATTCTTACCATTATACTTGCTTTTGTGTGCCAAGCATATATTTGACTTTTGTGCTTGTTTATAACTCCTCCCGAGGCTACTCCATATTGGTCTAGAACCAGTTTGAATCGACTGGCCATAATTTGAGAGGATCCTCCTAACAAAAGGGTACCATAAAAAAACTGGGATTTGTTTATTCTTCTTACTCCCCTTGCTATTTTTAGACCATGGATGTTTCCAATAGCTCTTTCATGCTCAAGTCTTCTGCTTAGAGTTTCTGCCATAATGACATACAACATTAGAGAAAGAAGAAATCCATGTCTTAGCCCTCTTGTATCTTGGAATAATGGAGTTGGGAGCCTATTTATTAGAGGGGCTATCCAGGGTTGAGATGCATTCCCCAATCCAAGAAATGAAGGAGTGATTGAAACCAAATTTCTTTAAAAATTCATAAAGAAACTCATGCTTTACCCGATCAAAGGCATTTTCCATATCAATTTTTATAACCATCCCTTTTTCTTTGTTATTAACATTGGTGTGGATTGCTTCCTGAACCAAGGTTATATTATCCCAAATTTGTCTTTTTTCCATGAAGCCCCCTTGATTGGGAAGGATGAGACGTGGAAGCAAATGTTTTAATCTGTTTGCTATGATTTTTGCTAGAATTTTGTAGGAAACGTTACAAAGAGAGATTGGATGAAAACGATCAAAGGAGCTGACATTTTTGTCCTTAAGAGTCAAGGCTAAAAAGGAGGTGTTGGTTGTGCCTCCCATCTTGCAGGGTTTTTGGACAAATCTTATCATGCAAATTAGGTCTTTTTTAATTAATTCCCATCACTTCCTGTAAAAGTGAAGAGTGAATCCATCATGCCCAAGGGCTTTGTCTAGATCAAACTGATTTAGAACTGCTTTGACTTCCTCCCCTGTAACCACCTTGTTTAACTCTTTGTTATCTTCTCCCTTTATCATTTGCGGGATGTGTTTTATGAATTGTAGGCTCTGCTCTTTATTGTCTTCACCTTCCTTTGTATAAAGCTCTCTGAAGTGAGAGGATGCTGCTTTTTTTATTTCCTCAAAGGAGTTGATTCATGTTCCTGAGGCTATTTTTATTTCCTCCATAGTGTTTCTATGTTGTCTAGCTTTGGCTTGCTCATGGAAGAAAGAGGTATTTTTATCCCCTTCTTGAAGCCACAAGGCTTGATATTTATGTATCCAATCCTTTTCTTCTTGGTGGAGCGCTCTCATATAATTTTGAAAATGTTCTTTCTCCTGTAATAAATGTTTGTTGTTGATGATGTTTGAATCCATTTCTTCTTGTATATCTTCTAGTTGCTTTTTGCACCTTTCAATTTCTTCCCTTGGTTTTTGGGGGGAGGATTTTACCCACTCCTTGATTGCTTGCTTAGTCCTTTTGAGATTTTGCTCCCAGATGTAGACCGGGGTTCTGTCCACCCAGTTTGACCAAACATTGGTGATTAGGGGGAGGAAGTCTGGTGAATCCATCCAAAGGGGATTGAATTTGAAAGGAATGGGGCCTAGTTTTTTTTCTTTGTCAAAGGAGAGAGATATTGGGTGATGATCTGAGATTCCCCAAGGAATAATTTGGGAAGAAATGTTGAAAGGAAGTAGGAGGAGAGAGCTTTGTATGAGAAAACGGTCTAGTCTGGTTGTAATGTGTCCCACCCCTAAGTGTTTATTTCTCCAAGTGTATTTCCCTTTAGATGGATGGACATCAAACAAATCCAACTCTAAGATCAGATCTTCCATGTATTCCCTGAATGGGTCCCTTACTATAGAACCTCCCTTTTTCCATCCTTGGTGCAGAGTTGTGTTGAAGTCTCCTGCTATAATGCAATTATTGTGTAATCCGACTTCTTTTATTTTAGTTAAGGACTCCCAACATTCTGTTTTTTCCAAGTATTTATTAGGCATATAAAAATTACATATAGGATAGATGTTACATGTTTGTAGGTGCTTGAGATGTACTAGAATCCAATGGGTTGATTCTAACTTTTGTTCTTCTCTGAAGATTTTGGTGTTCTAGACTGTGCAGACCCCTCTTGATTCTCCCCTAGCATTTAGAGCTATTCCATCACATGCTTTCCATATTTTCTTCATTTCTCACAGGGCCTCAGAACCCTTCATTTTGGTCTCCTGGATTAGGAGGATCTAGGGCCTTTTTTTTTTGATTAAATTTCCCATTGCCTCTTTTTTTTCTGTTTGTCCCAATCCATTATAGTTCTAAGAGACTACCTTCATTATTTACTGGCATGTTTGGTTGCCCCCCCTTTCGTGGGTTGAGACTGTCCTTTTTCTTTTGGGGCTTTCCCACTCTTCCCTTCTTTTTTGAGGACTTCTTCCAACGTTGGTTGGGTTCCTAGCTCTTTGTCTTGATTTGCTGCTTTTTCCCTTTTGTTTCTATTTGTTTTCCTTTCTTCTTTCGAGGATTTGGCACTTTTAGAAGTTCCAGGTCCATTTCCTCCCCCGAGTCCTCCTGACTTTCATCCTCCAGCCCATGGGAGGGGTCCATGAGCAGATGGGATAAGGCACATTTTGAAGTGATGGAGGGTCTGGATCTGGAGCTTGTTGACTCTATCTCTTTTGTGTCTTCTTTCAAGTGATCTGTTTCTACTTCTATATTATCAAGATGATCGTATCTGTTTTTGCTACTTTTTGCTTCATTATTGTTCTGCATCGGTGATTTCCCCTTGATCGGTGTGGTTGGCCTGGTGTTGGCTCTTCTTTCCTATGATTGAGATCCTGGTTTATTTGTCACTTTCTTTCTTTTGGATGGATTCCATTGCTCTTGCGCTTTGTTCTTGGGGTTCTCTGATGATGCCTTGGGATAATTTTTGGTGAAATGACCATACTCATGGTAGACTTTGCATTTAAATGGAAGTTTCTCGTAGTCGACTGTTTGAATGTATGACCACCCATATAGGGTTAGTTGGATTTCCTCTGGAAGTCCTTTTTCCAGATCTACTTCTACATAGAGATGAGCACAATATTTTAATTCATCACGTGGTTTGGCCCGATCGATGAACCTTCCCAACGCATTTCCAATGTTTTTTATGGTTTCGTCATTCCAACAATGGAGAGGCAGGAAGGGTAGCCTAACCCAGACTAGAACTGCAGAAGGGATATCATTTTCTAGGCTAAATTCTGGGTTCCATTGATTTAGATACATCCCTCTGGTTCCCATGAAATATGGACAATTTCTAAATATGAGATCTCTATCTACTTTATTTTCAAAGAGGAAGACATAGAATCCCTTACCACAAAAAGTTGTTGACAACTGCCCTTTTATCGTTTTTTTCCAGTTTTGATCCAACCATTGCGCCATTTCTCTTGGGGAGGACCAGAGTCTCATAAACTGTCTGATCAAACCATTTTTAGCCAGTCTTAGAGTGAATGGCCTAGAAGAGGGGGAATGGACAGAGACCTTCGGGATCTCATCTAGCTTCTTAACAAAGCGCGATTGGGGATGCCCTTTTGCTTATTTTGTGTAGGATAATAGGAGGGTTTGAAATGCGACGAGGTCCGGAGGTAGAGGTGGTTGTGGGGGATCTCTCTCCCTCGAACCAGAAGCCATGTCAAACATGACTGACTGCTGAAAACCCTAAAACTCTTACTTGTGATATTGGGCAGACATCGTCGAAATGATTTTATTATAATTATTTTAAACAATTCTTATAAATTGATTAATATGATGCATTTATTTTTTATAAAACCTTATTTAACATTTTGTAAAATTAATAAATATCGCTACAGGGAGAACAAATAAATGAGCTCAATAATGAAGGATTTTAGCAATTTTTTTAATTTAAAATGAGGGAATGGTAAACACAAATTTGAAGCAACATAGTAGAAAATTTATGGAATGAGAGCAATGAAAAGTTTAAATGTTTTATGATTTGAATTTTCTTTTTAGTAATTTTCATTCAAATTTGACTATAAAAGAATTGTTGAAATTGAAAATTTTCATATTTTATTGCAAAAGTGAATTCAACCTTTTCAAAACCCTCTATTATAAAAGAATTGTTGAAATTGAAATTTTTCATTGTTGAAATTGAAAATTTTCATTGTTAAATTTTTATTTTTTATTGCAAAAGTGAATTCAAGCTTTTAAAAAATTTCTATTATATTGGTGGGATTGTGCAATCTTAACAATTAATTTGTACAATTTTAATAATTCTTCTAAATTTTTAACCAAATTTTAAACAAATGATCCAAAAAATAATTAGAAAAAATCAAAATCAAAATTTATTTAAACAACTTCATACAAATAATAAAAAAACAATAATTAAGGTAATCAAATGATCACAAAATGAGGTCGAAGAAATAAGAAAAAGAAGCTTGAATTTTTGGGAAAACATAGAATAGTACAAACAATGTATTCTATAAAAATGTACTTGGTATATTGTGTCCATCGCTACTAAACACATGATATAGAACAAAGATGGGTCCATTTCCTTTAATAATGAAGAAAAAACTTTCAAGCTTTCAGTCAAATGAGAAAGGTGTGATGGAAAATGGAGAAATTAGGATTGTAAATGAAGTGTTGTTTATATCTAAATTGGATATTTAATTTTTTTATTAATCAAATTAAAAAATGGAATTTGAAGAATTGAAATTTTATTAAAGATGATAATTAATTATTAAAACATTGTAAGTGTTAGAGAAGACGAGCTTAGTGAGTTAGCTTAAGTGGTTGAGTGCTATAAATTACATGCAAGAGGTCTCGAGATCAAGTCGTTGGGTTGGTTGCCTCTGTGATGTACTTGATGTTTTGGGCCTCACTCAATGTCCCTATTAGGTCAAGGGCACTAATCCTATGTTGCCCACTTTACATTGGATACTGTCATCGAGATGAGAGGAAATGCCTCGGAATTTCTCAAGGATCTATATTCCAAGGAAAACAATTGTTAGAGAAGATTATTTTTTTAAAGTCTCTATTATTTCTCCATTGTAGCATTGACAATGAGTTAGACTTGGCATAGATAGCCATTGTATGGGATATTATGGAAGTACTAACACATATGTACATCACCATTCAATATTATGATAATTACGTTACTTTATCAAGAGATATGTGTATGCACTCATCTAACAATGCTTATAAAAGGAATGTGTGCTAATATTATAACATATATGAACCCAAACTAAGCCTGGTGGGTTAGCTTAATCAATTTTAAGAGATATTTTCAAGGAAATTTTTATTGTGAGGTCTCCTGTTCTAGTCCAACTCAGTCTTGTTAGGTTACCACTCGTTATTGTGGTTGGTGGTTGGGCTACCCTCCATCTAGATATTCAAAGGAAAATAGGGAAGATCACATGCGATTTTCCTTGGGAATGCGCGCACGCGCGCACGCGCGCGCGCGCGCGCGTGTGTGTGTGAGAGAGAGAGAGAGAGAACCCAAATAATAATATGAAAATAAACAAAGAAGAACATAAAAGACAAGCTCTCTAAGATATGTGCTAGTTGGAAGCAACCTTTTCTTGAAATCCATTTTGTTTGTTGTGGTAACTTATTGGCTTCATTATGTTTTCAAACATGTGACTAGTTAATTACTAGCCAAATCACTTACCCTATGACTACAATTGGTAAACAATGGGGTAATTGTGACTTTTATCATGATGTAATTCACAATAAGGTACTAACTTGTCAAAGAACATAACTTATACAAAGAACTTTGTTTTTGGTGCATTATATGCCATTTGAAAGCTCTCGATGATATTTATGATTATGATTGGTAATGGAGTTAAACCTATATGACCCCACATGCAGAAAGTAGAATTTGTGGTGTTTTTCATATTTCAATATTCTTAGCAATATTTAATCATTTCAACATTTTGTAAAATAGAACAATGTCTTATTGAGATGAAATATGTAGTATACCTATGAGGGTAATATGGGATGCCTAGGGAGGTATCCAAGGGGAATAAAATAGATAGGTAGCTATGTATCGCTATGTATGGAAGTGATTTCTAGTAAATAAGACCCATGCAATAGTGTGAACATAATGAATGTAAGAAGGCTCACTAGAAGGTTCCACCTACTAGAAAGTTCCTAAGAGGTAGATAGTATTGTAAACAAGGCTGCATGGCAGCTTATACCTGCCGCTATGCAAGTATAATAAAATAAAACAATAGTTGTATTGAATCCACCCCATGCGTTGAGATGAATAACAAATTCATTTGTTAAATATGGCAGGCAAGCGTCATCTCATTAAAGGACGTTGAAGATCCTTCCGCAACCGTTGCAATAAGAGATGCATTTGAACAACGAATCACAATTGAGAAAAATGTTTTAAAATAATTAAAAAAATCAAATTGTAATGTTATACCTTTAAAAATGCTCAAAATTATTTTGGTCAAACCCCAGCTAATAGATGATAAATAGCATATCCAATACTATATACCACCCCAAGCGGCAGGTATAATAACCAATATCCCTTCACATTATTTTGAATGATCTAAAAAAAAACTCAATTTCATAAAACATTTAGATTATACATTGTAAAACACTCAAACTTATATTTAAGGTTAACACTCAAAATTTGTAATATAAAAATAAAATTTATATTTAAGTTTAACCCTTAAAAAATTGTGAAAAAAAATATAAAAATGTCATCAACTTTGAATTGTACAAAATATTATATTATTTTATTTTAACTTTAACTCTCAAATAATTTAATTGTGAAATAAAAAGTACAATTGTCATCCATTTGAATCCTACCTACAAAATATTATTTTATTTTATTTAAATGTGCCTAGGAAAAAGGTACCCATTAAATGAGAACAACCAAAAAAATAAAAAATGCATATCCATGCCAAAAAAGAAAGGGTTATTTATTTAACAAGATGGGCCCCCAACTTTTGACAATATATATAAAAAACCAAGAAATATTTATTACAATAACATTGGGGGAAGTGAAGGCAGCAATAAGACTTCAAATTTTTTGGCCAATAAGATATCACATAAATGAGATTTAAAATTTAAAATAAATAATTATTTTTTAAAACTTTGGATAAAGGGGTGTATATTTTATGGTCAACTATGAACTAATAGAAAGTCAAGCCTAACTCAAAGCTATATACCATGCCTATCGACAGGTATAATAAGTAGAAGCAATCTAATGGATGTATGGTGAAGTCTATTGTAATTGTATCAAGCATTGTTTGAGAAGTGTTTTCCTTCCTTAAGGAATAATATATGGTGTTACCCTACCTCAAGGGTTTCCTCTACATTATTGAGTTCATTATTTTGTTATATATTGTGTAGATATGTTATTCTTGAGTAAATTTCCATAATATATTTTCAGATTTATTGAAATACATAACATTTGGTATCAAATCTTTTTCTTGAGCTAAAAAAGGGAAGAATATTTTTTTCTCTTTTGCTGATTTTTCAAGGAAAAAAAGAGGACGGTGTAATTTAGATTAATTTATGAAAATTTATGTAATACCCCTAGACGGAACCCCACTTATAAATGTACATATGCTTGATGGACTAGTGAGCCGGGATGTTTTGGGCTAGAGGGCCTTTGTATATATGTTTTGAGGCCATAGTGTCTATGTGATTATTAGGCTGGAGATTCTATATGATAAAATACCAACGAGCCTATCGTTTTACTATGTAATCACACCCATTGTTTTTGACCAAGTCAGACAAGAGAGTGTGTGGGGCTAGGACTCCATGAGAGGGAAAGGGGGCTAAGGGTCTAGGAAGAGGAGCTAAGTCCCCAAAGTGAAAATTATAATATTATAATATTACTCCTAAAGTGAAAATTCATGTGATGTAATTTTATCCTAAGTCCCCAAAGGTTGGGAATGAATCGCCAAGTGGTGGTCAAAGGTAATTCATAAGGTGACAAGTGTCAAGTTAAGAACATCCAAATACATTGTCGGGAATTAGTGTAATTCCATTATTCTTTCCAGCATTCACTCACTCATTCCATTCCATCATCTCTACCTTTGTTGACAGTGCAAGGAAGTTGATTGTTACCCTATAAATCCTTAGCGATTTAGGCTGAAGAAACAGGTTGTCAGGACTGTGGATAATTCTCTTTTGGTGAGAGAGTTGTTAGGCTAGTGGGTGTTGAGATATTAGAGAAACCTTGTGTTCCAGGTGCTACAGAGCTCTGAGACTTCCTGGATGAACTGTTGTTGAATCCCTGGAAGGGAAGTGGGACAACTGAAGAACTATTAAGCAAAGAAGGGGTACACTTCCTCGGGTGGGACAGGTTGTGGGGAATGAGAGGTTGTGAGTTGGGAATTGTTGATGGAGTTGACACCTCGGCCTGATATTTATTTTTTTGTATGTTAGACCTTATCCTAGCTTAGGAAGCCTTTTCCCTAGTGAAATCATAGCCCTAGTCCGAGGGTGACTTGTTGTTGAGAGTATATGAACAACAGAGTCTACGGTTGGGAGGACATTTGAGGTCTACAACTAATCAATGATTTGATTCGAAGATGATGACCATCCTGGTCTATACCCACAGTTAGGTAGCCATAAATTGATTTTTTCACATTAAACCCACAATGGGGTGTCCAAGGATCTTCTCAAATCACTCTCTCAACCATTTGCACAGGTGAATATTTTTCAGAATTATGTTGTAGCTTAAAAAACTCAAGCTGCCCTCAAACTCGAATCCAAAAACTCCTTTAGAAAAGCCTCAAAATGTTATAGTTTCGCACCAGTCAATAGTGCTCAGAACCATGCACTAAACCTCCATAGAACCTTGATCATGACCACAGGACAACTCTAATTTGATAGCTCTCTTTCCCTTTCAGATCTAATACCCATTAATCGTAGCAAGTGACCTTGCTTTGTGACCATACCTCTAACATTGTTGGGGCCTTATCCTTCCATGAGTTATCAGACTCCTTCTTGGATTTCAAAACCCACCATTGATCATCACTAAAAGGACGATCCAAATCTATCGTCGGAGTTCTCCAACTTCCAATCCTCGTCGTTGACCTATTTCCTAATCGGATGGTATGGATTTCTTCTATACACATACCAATGGACGGTCCCGATTAAACCCCATTCTCCTTTGTTTTGTAATCCCCCTGTCAAACTCCTTCGATTTGCAATGCTCTGAAACTGTTACTCCGACAGTCTTTCTCCCCCTCTCAAACTCTGAATAGTTGAATGCTATCCACCGTCGATCTATGTTGGATCTAAAAATCATGGATTACTGTCTCACTTCCAATGTGTGCACCTCACCACAGAACTCATGTGGATGCCACGTGTCATTCTCCTACTCGTCAATCCAACTACCATGTGTCATCTTCACATTCGTCCATGTCAATTCCACGTGTCTACTCCTCATTCATTGATGCCATGTCCAAGTCTTTGTCAGCTACCATGTGTCACCTTTCTTGAACCATCGATATACTCAGATCTGAGTAGATATGTTTCATTGATCAAAATTGATGTGTCGGAGTTCTTGCTACTAACTGACTCCAATTAGTCTATTCTGAACACCAATAAGTTATCGCCACACATCGTTTTCTCAACACCAATATGTATCATCCAGAACAGATCTCCATCGTTCATCATTGTCCTTATATCAGAGGTTTTTCAATTGTTGAACTCTGATAACCCCACTCCAACAGTCAATGGGATGCCACCACATGTCCTCTTATGATCCCTCGATATGAGATATTCTGAACCAATCTTCGTCGTTGGTCGGGTCTCTTCTATGCTGGGAATTCTAAGGTTATATCGCTCTGATGGTAAGTCACAATAACACATCACCACATGGACACCTTACGACCATTGATATCTCTACTCTGAGATTCACTTTTAACCATTGATCTCATCCATGCTACGGTCGATCTTGACCATTGATCAGATCTCCCTTCACATAGTGTTTCTCTAAACTCAAACTCTGATATACTCTAAAATCCTTTGCATTTTTGCTTCAAATTCTGAGTTCAAGGTCACATCCGGTTGTCAATCTGGAAAACCTATACTCCATATCAAATCTCCCATGTCCAACATAAACGAATAAACGAATAAATTAGCACTTATATGATGGTCATAACGACTCTTGATCTTAATCCATAGATGTTGTTCTTCTACACCTGCAAAATGTTTTGATATTTTTTCTTCACCTTCCTCCTCGATCTCGACACTATCAGATGATCATTGTTGATCTTGTCATGATCAACAATGTATCATGATCCTTAAGGGTGTTTCCCACAAATATTTAACACACACGCGCGATGTAAAAGAGTCTTAACACATCATTTAACATTGAGCACTCAAAATAGAGTCATTCTATTATCAATTGTACACATGTTGTACATTAGATTTACATAATTCCTTCCTCTAATGGCCTTTCACAATATCTCGCTCTATTGGACTGATTTCCTTTCAATTGGCCACTAATTCCTGACATGTTTCTACATTCATTTGGCCACACCTTTTCTAACCCTCAATATTTCAAATTAATATAAAAGGATCCTAAAACTACATATTTTTCAGATCCTAAAAACCCTCACATAATTCCTTAGTACCCTCTAGATCCAAAAATATACTCAAGAGATATCTATCTTACCCTAATATCTCTCTAAATCACTCAAACTCTTGAGACTTCTTAAAAAAACAGATCAAATTACAATGCATTCCAAGCCTTCTAAGATTCCTTAAAACATAGGAATTTTCATCAATTACACAATTAAATTCAAAAAATCCAAGAGCCCTAGGTCTAGTCAAACAAGGTTATTTTTGGAGGTAGAATTCTCTTGCATCAAACTCCCAAGGAAAAAAAAGTGTTCACAATCTCATGATCATGAGTCCTCCTAGGTCCCATACTTTATGTTGTTTCTTGCTTGTCTTGTTGTCTTGTTATTGTCTACAATTGTTCATTTTCTCTGTTGTTTTTTATTGCCTTATTTTCCTTAGTATACCTCCTTTGAGACACCATCATCATCAACATCCTCATCTCTTCAATCTCTCTGTCTAGTCTATCCTTTGGATGGTACATAACATTGTTGCAAACTTCCTGCTGAATTTTTTTGTTTTTGTTATTGACTGACTGCTACATGTCTTCTTCATATCTCCATCTCAAAGTATTTAAGATATTCATCTCCTTTGCAGAAAAATGAATTATATCTTCAAGATTCTTACTCTCAATTATGAAATCTCCTTTATCAATCCTTGGATTTATCAACCAATCCTCAAGCATCTTTAGTTCTTCATCAAAGTCAGTGAACACTGTATCAGAGTGTTGTTCTTTAACCTCTTCCTTGTTCTCTGCAACAATAAGTTCCTGTAACTCTCCTCCATCTCTACATCACTTAATAAAAAGTGATCTAGGTATTGACCATTATCATAAGACAATGTTGTCTCCTCCTTCGTTATGACATAATTATTAATAAGTATGCCTTTTCTTTCTTTAGCACCTACAAACACAAACCAATGATCAGTTTTAAAACTATATTGAGACTCTGAAGTCTCTGTCGATGTTCCCAGTATCATCTTTCTCTACTCCAATGCAACATTAAGTATCTCATATACCTCTCATGGGCATCATCTTCTTGTGTTGATCTGAACACCTCATCAAACTCTCATCAACATCCACCTTTTCAACAATTTGATTTGCAGGTTGTGTGTAGCCCTCTCCTTTGCTACCTTCACGAGATAACATCTCATCTCCCTTCATAACAAAATTATGATTATGTTATGTTGTTGTTATTTCAGAAAGCATATATCCATCTTCAACAGTGTTTATGATAGTTCCATATGATTGTCCAAATTATTCCCTTGCACAACCTGCAATCATACACAACTTATCAGATTTAAAAACACAAGTCTTTCTAGCCTCATTTTATTTCTCTTTTTAGTATATCATTATGATAATATTCACCATCATCTTCTTCAAGGAATGATCCTTTCTCTGGTTCACAAAAGTGAACTTCCTCCTCTTTCAGTGACCTCTTTCCAAACTCAACTCCTCTGAGTTTCTCCTTCTTTAGTAAAGCACTCAACCTGTGCTTCAAGATCCTCAATATTCTCCTCAACTTCCTTGCAAACAACTGTATCACAAGACACTTGACTCTCTTATTTAGACTCCATCCTTATCTTTGATTTTCCTCTATTTTTATCTATAGTAGTTGTCCAATGTAACTGATTTGTATTCTTAACGCAACCACTTCTTTGTCAAGCTCCTCTTAACTCATCCTCTTTATGCCTTTTTCCTTGGAATCTTCCTTTCCTCTTCTGTGGCTTCTCTCTAAAAAATTATAATGACCATCAAAAGTCATTTTCACCTCTACTTTTGTGAACATATCCTAGTCCATTGTGAGATACATCAAGCCTCTGTATAAAATCTCCTAATCTGCTACCTAATACCAACTCAAGCTTCCTCTTAAGCTATGGAATTTTGGTATTATAGGTTCTCTCTAGCGGAACCCTCTGAGCACTCCTTTGTTCTTCTCTAGCTCTGCACTTACTCACTTTCTTCTGAGAACTTCCACTTGTCCTCTTCACTTATTTCCAATCTCAGCTGGAAGTATTTACAACAACCTCTGTTGCAAAGTTCTGCCACAATTTCTTCACTTGAGATCTCTTCTTTCTCCCTTTTCCTCTGTCACAACTCTACTGGTTGTGGCTGCTACTAGTTCCTTCTTAGCTTCATGCATTCACAATTCCTCATAACGAGAGTTAAATTTAAAATACCAACCATTACCTGCAAGATCTATCCATGAGATCTTATCTCTCACATCCAATGCACTTGAATTGAAAACTCCCTGTCACATTGCCTCTGCAAATTTCCCTATGCATTCCTCTATGCATGTTCCCCTCCAAATCAACTCAGATTTTCTATTGGATGCAATCTTATGTTGCATACTTGAACTGGCCTCTTCAATACAAACAAAATTTGTTTGCTTTGATACCAAAATTGATGACCATCCCGATCTATACCCATAGTTAGGCATCCATAAATTGATTGTTGCACATTAAACCCACAATGGGGTGTCCAAGGATCTTATCAAATCACTCTCTCAGCCATTTCCATAAGTGCAGAGTTATCGAAACTCTATTGCAGCTTAAAAAAATCGAGCTACTCTCAAATTTAGATCCAAAATATCCTTTAGCAAAGCCTTGGAATGTTCTGATTTCACACCAGTCAATAGCACTCATAACCATGCGCTAAACCTCCATAGAAACTCGATCATCACCACCTGCAAACTCTAATTTGATAGGTCCATTTCCCTTTCGGATATAATACCCATTAATCGTAGAAAGCGACTTTGCGTTATGACCATACCTCTAACACTGTTGGGGACTTATCCTTCTGTGAGCTATCAAACTCCTTCTTCGCTTTCAAAACCCAACATTGATCATCACTAAAAGGACGATCCAGATCTATCATCGAAGTGATTGAACTTCCAATCCTAATTGTTAATCTATTTCCTAATTGGACGGTATATCTCTCTTCTGCATGCGTCCCGATGGATAGACCTGATTAAACCCCATTCACCTTTGTTTCATAATCCCCTCGTCAGACTCCTTTGAGTTGAAATGCTCTGAAACTGTCAGTGGTGATGTGGACTGCCAAATGGTGATGGCATGGCAGTGGTGATGTGGAATTCCATAGTGGAATATGGGTGACGTGGTGGCATGCCATAGTGGTGGGGAGATAATGGTATGGCGACCCGATACCACAAGCGCTTTTGAAGATTTTGTGAGTGGTTTTGTAAAATACTAGAATCCTTTGAAATGTTTTTGGAGTTTTCCTTTGTCATCTCATTGGTGTAGTGGTATTGAAGAAAAGAACGTCGATATTTTCCATGCATTTTAACCCCCAAAATCAACATGAGTCATCGATTTTTCTTCAATCATGGTCGTCTGATTGAAGAAATGTGCAAGTAGTACACGCCAGAGAAAATGGGTGTTGGATGGGACCCAACCATCCTCACAATCGATAAAAGGGTTCCACATGGAGACCTAACAGAAGATGTAGGACCCCTATCTTATCCATAGATAGAAAAGGTACCAAGTGGATAGATGGGTATGGTGGGGCCCGAAAGAGAAAGGTAAAATAAGGTAAAGAGAGAGGATATACAAGAGTGAGAAGGTATTGAAGGCTAAAGAGGAAGGGATAAGAGGGGAAAGAGGATGACATGGTTTCATATCGAATTCCAAGTGGACTTAGAATGCGAGATTAGTCACCAAGTAGACAAAAATCAATGAAATTTCTCAAAAATTTATAATATTTTGCAGGTCATAAACTTGTAGGCCATTTTTGAGCCCCTGAACAGTGTTTTTAGGAGATTGAATTTTTGAGACTGTAAGTGATGTACGCATTGCATAGAGACTCCACTACTTAAACAAAATATCCCGAAGAGATATTTCCAACGATATATTATGTTTGTGAAACAGATCTTGTGTGAGAAAGTTATAGGCTAAATAATGCAAGGTAAAATTTTAGTGCCAGTTTTCTTCCAGAGGGCATAACTCCTTGTTCAGAAGTCAGTTTGGGGCACATAAGTAATCTATGGAAATATATTGAACCGTAGAAGACATATATGGATCCAAATTGGGAATTTGGGTACCTAAAAGTGTACAACATGAGAAGGAAGAAACATGTAGCATACATGGTAAAATGGGGGGAAAACAATCAAATCTTTAGTGGGTCGTAACTAACATCCCGGAGTCCGGATGAAGGTGAAAATTGGACAGATTTTTCAAAACGTGGTCATGAATAAACCCAATTGGGATTCTATCAAAATGTCAAAGGAATTGGTGTAAGGATACCTGAACATGGCTAAATTGCTAATCTAGGAGAAAGTGCAAAAAAAACAAAGTTGTCAGTTCCATGTTGTTGCAAATTTTGACTGGAGCATTAGATTAATAATCCGAGGGTTGTTGTGAATTCCTTGTCATCATTGTTATCTATGCATCGTACAAAAAAATTCTTGTTCCTGATTGATTTACCTCTACAAGTGATAGAAGTTGGTGTCTGGAATAAATTGCACCCAGTGTAAGAAAAATGCACAAAAGGGATAATTTAGCAATAATCAGATGACCGTAACTTCCTGCTCATAACTCAGAATTGTGAAAGGAAGTAGTCATTGGAAATATATTGGATATAAGAATCTATATATGTACCCAAAATTGTGAATTGAGTAATAAAATTTACAAGGAATCAGGAAGAATATTTCTAGTGCACTATAGGGCATAATTATGCATAATTTTACAAAATTGTTGCATTATTTTGTCTAACAAATTGTGTTGCATGCACATTTTGCATAATTAAAGGCATAATAGAACATAACAGAATAAGAGGAGAAACCAAAGATATGGAAGATCCACATAGAACCTATAACAATGAGGAAGAAGTTAGAGGGTTGTATGTAAGTTTGAGTAATGCAAAAACCGAATCAAAAGGGCATAGAGAAGGAAAAGAAGAACGCATAAATTTAGTGGAGACAATAAAGAGTCTTCAAAGATATGTGTTGAGATATAAATCTAATAATTAGAATATTACGAAATCTCAGGAGTAACAAGATGGCATCAACATCAAGTTTTTGCAGAGTTTGGAGATGATAGAAGGTGGATAAGGGGACAGATTCAAGTAAGTCAAAGAGTCACAGATCTCATTCCAAAAAGGAAGAATCTCGAAGCGGTAAGTAGACATCATCATCACTCACCAAGACACTGTTAAAAGAGAAGAAAGTAGTCCAAGTTTATGTCCTGTCAAAAAGCATAAGAAGAGGTATGAGGTGGATGAATTGCAAGGGGAGTGCAAGAAAATAAAACCTCCTACCTTTGATGGTGACCACATGAAGGATGAGAATTCTTAAGCATGGTTGCTAGGAACAAGGAAATATTTCCATTTGCATAATTATTCCTTGCAGGTAGAAGGTAGAAATTCCATTTACCAGCTCAAGGGAAAAACATCAATGTGGTGGGACCAGATCATAAACGTAAAAAACATTGATGAGAATAAGATCACTTGGAGGCAGTTCAAAAGGTATTTTCAGAAGAAATACTTGTCCAAGCGTTACTATGATAGGAATATCAAGGATTTCTTTAAACTCAAGCTTGGGAGCATGACCATGGAAGAGTATGAGAGAAATTTCTTAGAGTTGTTGAGGTATGTTGACTTCGTCAAGGATGAGCAAGTCAAAATTCAAATATTCGTAAGTGGGTTACTTTCAATATTTAGTGATAAGATACAATATGATGATCCCAAGACATTGGAGGAAGAAATAAGGAGAGCCAAGTGCCTCTATGATCAACATGTAGAAGACCAACTTTCCAAAAGTCTTGGGAAGACAAGAAGAAAGGTAAGATGGGGCATAGGAAGAAAGGAAACAAGCCACCTTTATTTGGAAATAGTTCTTAGGGGCATCCATATCAATATGAACCCAGGATGTTAGAAACATTGGGGAAAATGCCAAGGTAATAGCCTATTAAATGTTGGGGTTGTGAGGGAGATCATATGTATAGAGATTTCCCTCATAGAGGTGAAAGAGTGAAGACTGTTCATAATGTACAATAGGACGATACAATTGAGGACATGGGAAAAACATGCAAAGGATCTATGTAACATTGTACTGTTATGACCCTACAATGTACCTTTTTGCTCACACCTTTTGCTACCATTACACCCTTTTTCCACTCATATTTAAACTTATATTATCACCTTACCCTATCTCTCCAAAGGTATATAATGTCTCTTCTCTTTACTATATGTTTAATCTGTTTTGCATATAATTCTACATTACTCTCGTACTTAACCGTTGATCAGAAATGTATAAGTGTTGAAACAGTTCGAACTGCAGATTAGCATTGGGGCCTGTTGTTGAAACAGTTAAAGCACGCAAACCCTGTGGCTGAAACTCTTTGTGGTCTGCGATGCTGAAACAACAACTCACACAGAAAAAGTTGCTACACTCTTCGTGGTCTACGATGTTGAAACATCAACTCACACAGAAGAAGTTGTTACACCCTCCGTGGTCTACGATGCTGAAACAACAACACAACGATGTTACATTGACCACAACAGCTGCACCTTGAGCCAGAATTAACCATCGTTGCCGCGTGACCACGTGCTGATACAATCAGAACGCAAATCCCATTGCTGAAATAGCCCACGATTTGCGATGTTGAAACAACATACAACAACAGTAACGAGAAGACAAATAAATAAGTTGTTACTCCAGCTGAAACAACAACACCCCACTCAGCACCTTTTCAACTATTGTAATAGCATTCTGTTGCGGGACACTAGCATATCCTATTCCAGTATAGAGAGTCGATCTGACTAAGAATAGGACTCAGATGTACACATGTAATGGGATGATCAAATTGTATCGAGGGGATTCTCCTCTTTAAATAAGAGGAAATCATCATTAGAGAGGACCTTCTTTTTGGCTAAGAAAGGATTTACAGAGAAGGACGTGTTTTACTTCAGATT
>SNQJ01S0007833.1:230216-244193 GCA_010110895.2 Picea sitchensis | reverse complement strand
GTGTTGAAGGTTCCTGCTTGGGGAATAGGGTCATGTTCTCTGTTAGGAGATAGTTAGTCTTCAGTGTGTGTCAATCATTTCAATTAGCAATGAGTCTATGAAAGTGTGACGATCAGAAACAGGTGCTGAAGATTCCTGCTGGGGAATAGGATCATGTTCTCTGTTAAGAGTTAGTTAGCCTTCAATGTGTGTCAATCATTTCAGTTAGCAATGAGTTCATAAAAGTGTGATGATCGGAAACAGGTGTTGAAGATTCCTGCTTGGGGAATAAGGTCTTGTTCTCTGTTACAGAATAACTGGTCTTTCCTTTTGCAGTATCATGAAAATATTTCTTTCTTAAATTGTTATTTTTTAATGTAATCCAGGATTCTTTGGATAATTATTTCTTTAAACATTGAACTTTGCAATAGGTAGATTGCTTTCCTATAATTCAAGTTATAACTTCAGTTTGTTCAAGGCAAGGTGTGATTAATATATTTTTACTACAACTCTAGGTTGCTTTTGAGATTGAGCATAGATAGTGTGTGATTACCTTTGAAATAAACAGACTTCCCTGGGTTGACAATTTATGTAGCACTTGATTGTTTAGTTAAATAAGAAATTATAGTGACCAACATGTACAACAAACAATGTGAATTTCAGTCTCACGCGATTGAAGCAGAATGTAAGATCAATGATCAACCTATAACTATTTTAATTGATTTAGGAGCTAGTCATAGTTACATAGATCCTAATATCGTTGGAAGATTTCACTTGCAAAGAAGAAAGCTTAGGAAAACTTGGTTAGTTTAGCTAGCTACATGATCTAAAAGAAGATTCAATGATTTGGTTAGGGATCACTCAATGGACATGAATTCACTGAGCACAAAGAAAGATTTGAATATCATACCTTTGGGTTCCAATGACTTCCTAATTGGTATGGATTGGTTGGAGAATCATCATTCCATATTGGATTGTTACAAAAAGTATTTCACCTTTTTGGATGAGTAAGGGAACTTGAAGACAATTCAAGGTATTCCAAGAGTAGTTTCTATCAGAGAGATTTCATCCTTCCAGCTGAAAAGAACTTTCAGAAAAGGATGTCAAATATATGCAACACATATGGAAGAGGAAACTGAGGATAAAGTGCCAAGTATTGAATATTATCTAGTCTGGAAATAATTTGAAGATGTATTTAGAGAGATATTAGGGTTGCCACTAAAGAGAGATATAGATTTCTCCATCAATTTGATGTGTTGAGCGTCCCCAGTGTTCACCGGAGTTGAAGGAATTGCAAATGCAACTTGAAGATATTTTGAAGAAGGGGTATATACACCCAAGTGTGTCACCTTGATGTGCCCCTATTTTATTTTTCAAGAATAAAGATGGTACCTTGAAGCTATGCATTGATTTCAGGCACCTGAACAAGGTGACTATGAAGAACAAGTATCCTTTGCCAAGGATAGATGATATTTTTGATCAACTTTAAGATGAAAAAATATTCTCTAAGATTGATCTCAGGTTAGGCTATAATTAGGTGAGGATTAAAGAAGAAGATATCATCAAGACATGTTTTAGAACAAGGTATGGCCATTAAGAGTTTACAGTGGTTCCATTTTGGTTTTCAAATGCACTAGTTGTCTTCATGTGTTTGATGGATGACATTTTCAGAAACTACTTGGATAAGTTTGTTATTGTCTTCTTGAATGACATACTTATCTACTCTAAGTATGAAGAAGAGCATGAAAATCACTTGATGATGGTGCTATAAGTATTAAGGGAGCATCATCTGTATGGAAAGTTGACCAAGTGCTCATTTGATCAGAGGTAGATACATTATTTGGGCCATATTATTTTAGAGGAAGGGATAGTAGTGGATCTTGAGAAGATAAAAATCATTCAACGATGGTCAGTACCAAGGAATGTATCAGAGGTGAGATCATTCATGGGGTTTGCAGGTTACTACACAAGATTTATTGAGGGTTTTTCAAGGATTTCACATCCAATCAATTATTTGCAAAAGAAGGGCATGAAGTTTGAGTGGACCTCTGAATGTGAAGAAACATTTCAACATTTGAAGAATTTATTAACAAGTGCACCAATCTTGAAGATTTCTTATCCAAATGAAGATTTCATTGTGTGCACTTATGTTTGCAAGGAATGAATTGGGGGAGTCCTTAGCCAAAATGGGCATGTGATATGCTATGAGTCAAGGAAGTTGAAAGAACATGAGAGACACTATGCCACTCGTGATTTAGAATTGGAATCCATATTTCATGCCTTATATATGTGGAAGATTTATCTTATGGGAAAAAGATTCGAGTTGAGGACGAACCATAGTGGTAACAAATATTTTTTTGGACAACCAACTTTGAATGCCAAACAAATTAGATGGACCGAATTCCTCAGTGAGTATGACTTTGATATAAAGCCTATCAAATGCAAGGAGAACAAGTTGGTTGATGCACTCAACAGGACGGTGCATGAGATGCATTCTACATACATTAGCATGTACAAATATGATTTGAAAGACATAATTATGGAAGCTACAAATCATATCAACATTATATGCAAACAATAGAAAAATTACAACAAGGTAATTCTCAGCAAAAAAATAAAGATTATGAGATAAGAGAGGAAAAAATCCTCATGTATAGGGGAAGAGTAAATGTACTTAAATCTCAGGAGTTGAAAAATATGGTGCTGAGAGAAATGCATAATGTGCCTTATGTTGGGCACCCAGGTTACCAAAAAACCATTGTAGCTATAAAGAGTCAATATTTTTGGCCTGGTATGAACAAAGAGGTGGTTGAGTATATTGCCAAATGTATAGAATGCTAGAAGGTCAAGGCTGAAAACATACATCCAACTAGTTTTCTACAACCATTTCCCATTCCGAAGTGGAAATGAGAAGTGGTGACAATTAATTTTATCACCAAGCTACCCATAACAGTGAAGCAACATGATTCCATCATGGTGGTGGTGGATAATCTAACGAAAGTTGTTCATTTTATTCCAGTAAAGCTAACTCACAAGGAAACTAACATTGCAGAGATTTATATGAGAGACATTTATAGGATACATGGCATGCCTAAGGAAATTGTATCCGATAGATATCCCAAGTTCACATCAAACTTTTAGAAAGGATTATTTAAAGGATTTGGGACAAATTTGAATTTTAGCATAGATTATCACCCAGAATCAGATGGGAAAATAGAAAGGGTCAATCAGGTGATTGAGGATATGCTAAGAATGTATGTGATGGGTAAACCATCAAAATGGGACGGGTATTTAAATTTAGTTTAATTTCCTTATAATAATGGGTATCAAACATCTTTGAAGATGAGCCTATTTGAAGCATTATATGGTAGAGAGTGAAACACACCAGTGAGTTGTGACAACCCAACAGACAGAGCAATGGTTGGGCCAGAGTTGCTCAAAGAAATGGAAGAATAGAGAGTGAAAATCAAACAAAGTTTAAAGGTTGCTCAGGACATGCATAAACGTTATGTCGACAAAGGTAGAATGCACAAAGAATTTAAAGTTGGCAAGCATATCTTCTTAAAAGTGAAAGATAATAACAATTCACTTAAATTGGGGAGCTATCCAAAGCTAGCAACAAGATATATATGTATGTTGATTTCCAAATACAAGTATGCAATATAACCTCAGATAAATAATAGACAGTGAGAGTAAATGCTAATTGATGCAAAATTACAGCAAGATGACGATTTATAACAACCAATAGTATTTTGTAACAACCACAAGAAATATATATCATAATTTCATGAAATATGTATGTATGTATATATATTGATTTCCAAGTACAAGTATGCAAGATAACCTCATATAGACAATAGAAAGCGAGAGTAAATGCTATCTGATACAAAATTGCAGCAAGATGATGATTTATAACAACCAATAGTATTTTGTAACAACCACAAGATATATATATAAGAATTGCATGAAATCATAGTAGAAATTTAGCATTTATCCAATATATTAAGTTGCAGTTATCTCAAGCAATTTATGAGTATGTTAGCTAGCAATTAGAGTGATTTATGCAGCAAATTACAACAATTAGGATGGTTGTAGCAAATATTTGCAACAACAACAACTAAATTAGTATATTAAGCTAAGCTAAGGCTAGAGAAAGCTAGTAGAATATTTAGAAAATAAAGTTTGAGAGTTTGTTTGATAAAATTCCTTCAAAAGGGATCACGAGAACTAGTTCCTTTTGAGATATGGAGTCATTTATAGCATAAATAAACACTTGGAGAAATAATGATGATAATGTATAAGAAAAATGGGTTTGAAATATAAGGTGCTAGTACCTTAGGGCCTTAGATTTCAAGAAGAAATTTGCTAGAGTGAAAACACTCTTGGGCTCTAGAAATCGTTGAGGGTTTACACAAGTGATATAGCTTCAATATGAACAAGTAAAGCATACCATAAGAATTCAACACATGAAAGAAATTGAAAATTGTACTTACTTCACCAAGCATAAACCAAGCACAAACCCTAGTTGCAGAAATTCTATCAATAAATGATCCAAGAAGCATAAAAAATAGTCCTCCAGGCCTATCACATAAGTAAAAGAGACCAAATATGCCAAAGAGGGACAAAATTTCAGTCATAATCCTCTTGTGTGAGGAAAGTTATTTTGAAAAATGAAAAGGCAAGGTCTTTATTTATACAAGACCTTGCAACAATAATTTGTCTATAACAAAAGAGGGCCGACCCCTTTAATTTGCCTCTAAAATGTACATAAATGAAAAATACATGAAACAAACCCTATTAGGGTGACTTCATGCCCTAGGGGGGCGACACCATACCTCCAAGGTAAGTCGTTGGGCCTTCCAAGGCCACATGTCATGTATCCAATGCTCAAGGAGTGTCTCCTCACCCATGCCACATCAAGACAACTTTGGATAAATAAAACTCTAGCCTCCAAAGATGACGTCAAGGATAGAAGGGTGACGTCAAAGCTAGGAAGGTCACAACATAGGCCTCCAAAGGCCACATTGTGGTGCAAGAGGGGTGCAAACTCATTTTCATGTGAGGTGCATCCAAAGGAAACATCGTCCATCCTCTGTGCACAAAATCTTTGGGGTGCTCTGAACAACCTGTGGGATTTGAACCCATGTGTGTGGCATAAAAATCAACTTGCTCAAAACCAAGCCCATTTCTCCATCATCTAAGGTTTTGAGGATGTGATATCCATTGTCTGAGGGTGTGGAGTCACTAGATGACTCACTACTCTTCATCACATGTTCCAAGAGTCTTGCAATGGGGAATAATGTCTTGGTCACCACCCAAAACGTCCCTCAAAGAACCATGTAATGGGCATTCAAAAAAACACAGAATATAAGACAAAGTAAACCAATGTTCATAAGAAATGTTAGTATTTAAATCATGCAAAGTAAGTTGATGTTTTAGATATAAGCCATGTAGAAAAATTCACCCCAGTATCCCCTTCAAGTATCATCCAAGAGAAAGTCCTTGTGAAGGTTATGAAGTCTAAGTATGGGAGGGCCTTCATCCAACCCTATTAGGTGTGCCACCTGAACAATAAGTTACCCAAGTAGAGAGATAAGTCCCGAGAGTGAAAAGGGAAAGTTAAAACCCATCAAGAGTAAGTATGAGTGTGGTATGGTATTATTCTTACTTCATGGCTTATGGTATCTATTTCTATGAGCACCTTTGTAGAGGTGGCACTTGTTTGCTTGAGATACCCTTTCCTCGATAATTTTTGCATTATGAACCCCTTATTTTTCCTTTTGATACCCAGTTCACATTTGTAATTCCCCTTTATGAGGTTTCATTTTTCATTCCTTTATGTTTTTATGGGAAATAGTCCTTTATAATTGGTGCACTCATTCACATATGGACAAGGGATATTACCATTAGAGGGGATAGAGCTCAAGTTGGTTTGAGGATTTTATGGTGGCCTTTATAATTTATTAATGATCTCTCTCTCTATATATATATGTGTGTGTGTGTGTGTGTGTGTGTGTGTGTGTGTGTGTGCATGCATGCATGTATAGAAATTAGATCTTCCTCTGGGCCTTCAACCCCTTCTTCTCATGAGATAATGGGCCATAATCGAAGTTTGGGATATATGAAAGGATTTATGATGGAAAATTTTAAATATGATTGGGAGAAGAGAGTTACCCTTTGGATCCCCCCCAGTATTACCCCTTTTCCATAGGCGGTGACAATATGGGACTAGGGCACATAAGATGACCACCAAAGTGAAACAAGGGAACCAAAACACTTTCTCAAGCAAGTGATCCACTATCCAACTTCAACCAAATATCCTTGCCTACATTCCCAATAAATTAAACACAACACCCTGCATCGAGAAAGGATTAACCATGCCTCCATGTCCCATACCTTAGGTTTCTTGAATGTGATGAGCCTTGGATGATCTGTGTTAGGAGGAAAATCAGGGGGGTTGTTGGGCTCTACTGGTCAATCTGACTCTCAGTACTCCATGTCTGCTACATGTGGGCCTCAAGACATGAATTCCTTAGTTACCCGTAGGTTGAGGGGGGGTAACATCAAGCTCCTACTTGGGGACACATGCTCATCGTAGAGCACATGAGAACCTCAACATATTTGGTATGACCTGTGCCTACACACTCAGGCAAAATCATAAAAGAATCTAAGGTGGTGCTATCACTCCTTATTCTTATAAAAAATATCAAAACCACAAAAAAAATGTTGAAAAGAAAATTTTCCAATATTTTTATTCTAACATGTAAATATGATCATGCAAACATATAAGTATGACATAGAAATGACGAAAGATGCAAGAAGAAAATATGGAAATCATCATCATGTATGAAAATTAGGTTAAGCTAAATGAAAACTATACTACCATGATATGTAATATGAAACATATATACAATGAGATGCAAGATGAAAATGCCTACCTACCTACCTACACCTACCTATGTTACCTGGTCACATTTCGTCTGGAAAGTAGAGATTGAGGTGGATAGAATTCACAAGTATCCTTAGCCTTTCCCCCTCCAGTGTGGCCAATTTGAATGAGTTGAAACTTGCTTCTCCTACAATATAATATGGTCCAGTCCAAAAGCTATAAAATTTCCCATGCATTCCTGGTTTTTCCTTCCTTTTATTCCAGAGTAGTATCGGGTCTCCTTCTTTGAAAGTTTTATCCCTTGATTTGTGATCAAATGTTCATTTAACCTTTTCTTGACTTCACATCATTTTATTCAAAGTAATCTTCCTAGATTCATCAAGTTATACCACCTGGTCAATCCTTCCTTGAAGGGATTCTTTGTCTGTCATAAATTGTTGTGCAAAACAGAGGGTGGGAATCTAGAGATTAATAGGCAGCTTCACTTCCATCCCATACACTAGATCGAATGGGGTATTTCCTGTGTAAGTCTTCATTGTAATGCGGTTTGGCCATAGGGCATACTTGATCTTACTATCCCAGGATTTCTTGTTCTCTCACACAATATTCTTGAAAATATTCATAAGATTCTTATTACTTGATTCTACTAATCCATTTCCTCTAGATAGTAGTTAGACGAGTGAGATAAGACGATGCCATATTTGAAACAGAACTCCACCAATGCGAGGGAGCTAAATGGTTTATCATTTTCGGTAGTGATCTTAGTGGGGGATCCAAACCTTGTTATAATATTATCTTCGAGGAAGTTCATGACAACTTATTCAATTGCCTTCTTAGTCGGGACGACCTCTACCCATCTAGTGAAGTAGTCTGTAGCAGTCAAAACCCAATGAATTCTGTTATTGGATTTATCCTTAAATTAACCAATAAATTTGAATCCCCATTGTTGGAAAGGTTCTTAAATAAAAATTGGCTTTAAAGGTAACACATGGATATGTTGCTTCCCTGTGAAATATTGACAAGGATGGCATGACCTGACATAACGATGAGTTTCTGTGAATAGAGTTGTGGTATGGGTAGCGAAGTGATCTCTGCAATATCCTAAATGCAGCTCCTTAATCAAATTGTTTTCTTCTTCCTTGTTCACACTTCTAAAGATGATCCCATCAGGGTTCTTCCAGCCCATCCCATATTGGGTCAAAAAATACTTCATGGAATTTAACTTTAGTGCTCTCTTCTTATGATCAACTAAGTGGCTAGGGCATGAAAGGTTCTTTAGGTAATAGATAATGTCTACATGCCATTCATCATGTCTGAGGTTAGTTTCTATCACATTTATTTGTTCATTCTTTCCCAACTATATGGCTTCCTCATTACTTTCTATCAATATCTGAGCTAAGCATTTCCATTTGATAATCTTGGTGGCTTTGATCTCTAGGTCGTATTCTTGGATTTTAGATACCCACTTTCCCCTGGTCCCTAATAAATCTTGTTGAGATATACCATCCTTGACCGCTAGGTAATGAAAATAATCTTTGATCTTATTATACTCGACATAGCTTCTAAAATGCGTGAGAGGCTTGACTAGAGGATAGGCTTGTTTCTCAGTAATCCAGTAATTCAATTTTGAGTCCCTAAGGGATTTATTCATGAAAACAATGGGTTTCTCATGATCATTCACATTCTTCTGTAACAACACTCCAACCATTGTGTCTCAAGAGGAAAATGAGAAAATTATGAAATCACGAGAGTAGTCGGGGAGGACTAAGATTGGTGCCTTGGTTATTGCATATTTAATATCTTTGAAAGAACTTAGGATATTTTCATCCCATGTGAAAGAAATGCCTTTATTAAGAAAGGAATTCATGGGTTTGAACCTCTCGACGAAGTTCATAATAAATTGTCTCATAAAATTGATCTTCCCAAAGAAAGATTACAAGGATTTCCAATTAGTGGGAGGTCGTACATTCTTAATGGACTGAACTCTTTCGGGGTCAATGGAAATTCCTTTCTCTGAGACTATGTGTCCCAACAGTTTTCCTTTGTCTACACCAAAGATGGACTTCTTGGGGTTAAGGGATATACCATATTTTCTACATCGCTCAAATAATATATTTAGGTGTGAAATGTGGGTGTCTTTCTCTTTTGACACAACTGTCAAATAATCTTGGTATATCTCTATGATCTTTTGGATTAGGTCTCTAAAGGAAAAATCCATGTCCCTTTGGAATGTTGATCCTGCATTCATGAGTCCGAAATGCATTCTTAGATACTTGTATGTTCCCCATGGAGTGGTGAATGTTGTCTTAAGTTGATCTTCCCTTTTAACCAAAACTTGATTCTAACCAAAGAATCAGTCTCGTCTAGCATGGACATCATTCTAGTATTAGTGACCCTTTGCAACAAATATTCCCTATTTGGGAGAGGGTAATTTTCTTTCAATGATAGTTTATTAAGGTTTCGAAAGTAAACACAGAATCTGATGTCCCCATTATTTTTCCGCACTAATAAAAGGTTTGACATCCATGAAGAGTATCTGATAGGAACTATGATACCAACATCCTTTATTTTATGGAGTCCTTTATGGATTTGGGATGCAAACTTTGGATTAATATGCCTTAGTTTTTGTCTAAATGGCTTGGAACCTTCTACCAATAGAATGACATGTTGAATGAAATCACTTCTATATGCTTTTAGGTCATCATAGGTACAAGAAAAAACATCTTTAAACTGTCGAATGAGGTCAAGTATTTATCTTCTTTCAGCCATGGTAGTCCCCTTTCCTATTTTTACCATGCTTGGCTTAATTTTCATCCCTATGTTGAACTCTAATAACTTATCAAACTGCTCTTCCGCAGGTTTTCTCCTATAAACATCATGACAATCAAACATTTGTTCCAAGGGAATGCATCCCTTTGGAAGGGTGTTGTTGGGCATATTTACAACCTCAAGCCCAATGGACTCAACCAGGAAATTCACTTGAGAGTCAGAGAATTCCTTTCTATTTTCCAAGAATTTGAGGATTTGAGCATCATCATCAATGACTTTCCAGTGTTCCACGTTGTCAGGGACCAATGGTCTAAAGAAAACTTTCATCTTGCATAGGTCTTGAAGGGTACCTTCACATGGTTTCAAGGTAGAGCCTGATACTGCTAAGGTGTCATATATATGATTTTCTTCTCTAGGGACAACTTCAACTAATATTTCCTCAAAGTACTTCATGGTATCCCTTACCAAATCTCTATACTTATTTATCCTTTCATTCTTGGTATTAAATTTCAAACTTATTTGGGAAAATGATAGGTCATAATATCCTATGACCCTTATGTGCTTGATATTTCTATCAATGGATTGGTTGAAACCTATAAGAAAAGCTTCGTACTCAACAACATTGTTTGTGCAGTCATACTCAAGCCTATATGATAATTAAAAGGTCTCCCTGGAGGGGACGGTAAGAAAAATACATGCTCATGAATCGAAACTAGAATGAGCACCATCGAATAATATTGTTCATGTCCCATTGGGGTTCTCGCATGGTTATCTTTTGAAAGTTGGGTCAACTAAGAAAATGTTCTCCATTCTATCATCTAGGAAAAATATATGATCCATGGGACTCTTGGGGGAATCAACTGGACATCTGGTAATAGGATCTTTATAAAGGGTAAGGAATCCACCCCTTAGGGTGAGGGATGGTGGAGCTTGACCCATTCTTTGGAAACTCCCCTCCAATTTGGTCACCAACTCTTTGGATAATAGGATTCCCCAAGTGCTTGTCACATCAATCATGAGCATATCGATTAAGAAAGATATATCATGGAAGCTATTGAGGCTAACCCTTAGGTCCTTTATGAGGCCACATACTATGATAGTTTTGGACTCTGATTCACACATGTTTTGGAAGGATCAAGAAATGTCAAGGCCAATTTGTTGCACAACCTTCCAAGGAATAATATTTGTGGAGGAACTTGAATCCAACACACAATTATGAAGAATGATCCCATTCACCTCGAGAGTGATGAAGACGGGTGTAGGTTCTCCATATTTTCTACTAACATTCTCCACATGAAGGAAAATGGGGGATTCTCCGTCCTCTTGAGAGGTTTTTATACCAGGGTCCTACAGGACTAGAAGATCGCCATGCTCTTTCTCCTCCTTAGAGTTAAATGATGGCAGATACTCACCAGATTGAGAGGCTACTAAATTGGGCTCATATTGTTGAGGAGTTGGCATGTTAACTTCTTCAAAGGAAGAATTTTGATCCACAAACTCTTCACTCATCAAGGCCTGGGAGTGTATTTCAATATCTCTCATATCTGAAAACTCAGTACTCCACTTCCTTTTGATGGGGTACTCACATGGAAACTTAACCTCATCACCCAAGTATGGTTGTTCAGTGGGAAAATCTCCCTCTTCCATGGTACTAATCTCACTAATAAGAATGTCATGGGTTAGGGATAGATTTGTGGCTTTATCTTAAAGATAATTTATTGGGACAAGGTCATCAGATTCACATAGATTTAGACTATCTTCTAGTTGGCAAGTAATATCTTGTGCTTCCGTAAGATTCTCAGGGGACGTTTCTTTCAAGAGGAATTGGATATGTACCTCAAAAGAGCATAGATACTGGTTTAAGGTAGTGGTTACTGGCAATGAATTGGAGGATATTTGATTAAGTAATGTAATGAACCTATCATTCAACTCCCTTAAAAATTTCTCTTCATGTTTCTGTATCTCTTAGTATTGGGAAAAAAGGAAAGTCATATCCCTCTCATTGCCCCACCTTTTTATGATGGCATTTTCAAGTTCCTCCCAGATTTTGATACTCTTACTCGGAAGGTTGTTATACCATATCCCGACGTTTCCTATTAATGAATTGGAGAAGAGTCTCATAATAACATGTGAATGCCTATTTTCGGCTTCACGGAGGTCAAAATTTTCGTAAAACCTCGTGAAATGAAGGTTGTCCATGGTATTGTCTTCGCCAGAGAAATTAGGAAACCATGAGTTGGATTTCTTAGGTAATTTATGTGAAGAACCCCAAACTTTTCTCATATCCAAAGGTCTAAATATTTCACTGGGGGGACATTTTGGAGGAGCCATACGACAATAGGGCGTATATTGACACTCACTATGGGTCTTCATCAATGGAGTCACCAAATAACCCTTCAAGGGTTATAGAAGGAGGTGAGGGGATCACCCTCAGTGGAGTCACTATGTAATATTTTAAGATAAGGTCTTTAGGAGAAGCTTACCATAAGATGTGTCACTGAGGAGAATGACTTAATCATCCCCGAAAATGGCGCCAAAATATTATCACGGGATTTGTACTTATGCCAAAGCCCCAACTCAAGTCTCCAAATCCACGTAACTACATGATAACCCACCATTTTCACCTTAGTCGAAAATGCCCACGTTTTAGGGATGGATGAGGTCCAACCCAGGGGAGGCATCCCCAGTAACCTATAGGGAAAATATAGCAAGAATGTATCCAAGTTTGAAGGACCCTCTCACTGGTTACCTAAGTCAAACATCTATGTTCGTGATGTTGAGGCAAAGAGAAGTACTTTGGGTACTTTCCTAGAACAAGAACAATTACAACACACACACACACACACACACACACACACATATATATATTTATTTCCAAGTAAAAGTATGCAATATAACCTCAGATAGACAATAGACAATGAAAATAAATGTTAGCTGATACAAAATTGCAAAAAGATGACAATTTATAACAACCAATAGTATTTTGTAACAACCAAAAGAAATATATATCAGAATTGCATGAAATCACAGTAGAAATTTAACATTTATCCAATAGATTAAGTAGAACTTATCTCAAGCAATTTTTGAGTATGTTAGATAGCAATAAGAGTGAGTTATGCAGGAAGTTACAACAGTTAGGATGGTTGTAGAAAATATTTGCAGCAACAACAACTACATTAGTAGATTAAGCTAAGCTAAGGTTAGAGAAAGCTAGTAGAAGCTTTAGACAATAGATTTTGAGAGTTTGTTTGATCAAATTCCTTCACAATGGATCAAGATAACTACTGCCTTTTGGGATATGGAGTCATTTACAACAACAATAAACACTTGGAGAAATAATGATGATAATGTCTAAGCAAAATGAGATTGAAATCTAAGGTGCTAGTACCTCACGGCCTTAGATTTCAAGAAGAAATTTGCTAGATTGAAAACACTCTTGGGCTCTAGGAATCCTTGCTTCCCTTCTTAGATCCTTTATATTATGACAAGCTTCAAGAATCAACTTCTAAAGATATAACACTTTAGGGATTTAGGATTTTACTCTAGATGATGTTTTCTTAACAAATCAAAGGATGAAATATACTAGAGAGAGGAATAAACACCTTATGTTCCTCTCCTAGGGTTTACACAAGTGATATAGCTTCAATATGAACAAGTAAAACATACCATAAGCATTCCACACATGAAATAAATTGCATATTTTACTTACTTCACAAAGCATAAACCAAGCACAAACCCTAGTTGCAGAAATTCCACCAAGAAATGAGCCAAGAAGCATCCACAAATAGTCCTCCAAGCCTAGAACATAAGTAAAAGAGACCAAGTATAGAAAAGAGGGTGAAAATTTTAGTCCTAATCCACTTGTGTGAGGAAGGATATTATGAAAAATGAAAAGGAAAGGTCTTTATTTATAAAAGACCTTGCAACAATAAATTGTCCATAACAAAAGAGGGCCGACCCCTTTAATTTGCCTCTAAACTGTACATAAATGAAAAATACATGAAACAAACACTAGTAGGGTGACATCATGTCCTAGGTGTAATGTCTCTAATCTGAACCCCTTTGTAATTGTACATATAGTTTGGTGAGTTGTTGGTAACAATTGTAAATGTAAATGTACATATAGGCTAGTGAGTCGTTAGTACCAAGTTTTGGTTTTGCATGCACCTAAGTAGAGCATGAGAATTGTTATGAAAGAAAGGGTGTGCACATTTCATAGTGATGTGTGCACCTGGGTAAGTGCACGTGGTTGCACATCAAAGGAATGGTGCACAAATTTCATAGTGTTGCGTGCACTTGAGTAAGTGTGCGGGGATTACCTGGAAGTGCGCATCGAGCCG
>SNQJ01S0007833.1:132266-225421 GCA_010110895.2 Picea sitchensis | reverse complement strand
GGGACCAAGAGGAAGGTCACTTAATTGGTTAAGTACTGTTCAGTGGACATGAAAGGAGTGAGTACTAAGGTTGAATTGAACATTCTACCTTTAGGCTCATACGATTGTTTAATTGGGATGGACTGGTTGGACCAGCACCATGCCCTTCTGGATTGTCGTAACAAGAGATTCACATGTTTGGATGAAGAGGGAAATCAGGTAATAGTTCAAGGAATTCCCAGAGCCGTGGCTGTTAGAGAAATCTCAGCCATGCAGCTGAAGAAATGTTACCGGAAAGGCTGTCAAATATTTATAGCTCGAGTGGAAGAAGCGTCCCGAGATGTAGTCTCCAATTTGGAAGACCACGAGGTACTCAAAGAATTCAGGGATATATTTCAGGAGGTACCTGGACTACCTCCGAAAAGAGACATCGATTTTGCTATAAATCTGATGCCTGGAGCAGCTCCAATTTCAAAGGCTCCTTATAGAATGAGCACACCAGAGATGAAAGAGTTGCAACTGCAACTCGAAGAGCTACTAAAGAAAGGTTACATTCTCCCCAGTGTGTCACCATGGGGAGCCCCAGTCCTATTTTTGAAGAAGAAAGATGGGATGTTGAGGCTGTGCATTGACTTTCGGTAGTTGAATAAGGTCATTGTCAAGAACAAGTATCCTCTGCCGAGGATTGATGATCTTTTCGATCAACTGAAGGATGCGAAAATATTTTCGAAAATAGATCTCCGGTCAGGATCCTATTTTTGTGATTCTATGTGATAACTAGAGTTGTATAAATATGACAGAGAACCCAGTGTTCCATGATAAGTCGAAGAACATAGAGATCTAGTAACACTACATTTTTGATATGGTGCAGAGGGGAGATATAAAGCTCCAATATGCTGGAACATATGAGCAGGTTGTAGATGTGTTGACCAAGCCTCTGTCTCATGTAAATTTTGATTAATTCTGATACAAGGTTGGTGTTGTCTGAAAGGACCTCCCTTGAAACTTGGGGGAGAGATGTTGATGATCCTATGGTATCCTGACCAACAATGGGTAGCTCCATTAGGATTTTATATCCTAGGGGATTGATCATCCCTGGGTAGGTCTCGAAGGTCTAGTAAGGACGGTATATTAATTACTTTTGCATGTATATGCCAGTTGTGGTTAGTAGTGGTAGCTCCATTAGGATTTTATATCCTAAGGAATATTATGATTCCTGGGAAGATCTTGAAGGTCCGGTAAGGACGGTCTATCAAAGTACCACGTAGTATATTGTTAGGATTTTATATCCTAGGGAATCTTATGATTCCTGGATAGATCCTGAAGGTCTAGTAATGACGGTCTGCCAGAGTACCACAAATGTTGTTGTTGATACACATGCCTCATTCTGTTGCCACATGTTGATGATGTTGTTGTTCCAACTTCATGTTGTGGATGATGTTGTTGTTCCAGCTTCGCGTTGTGGATGATGTTTTTGTTCTAGCTTCGTTATATTGATGTTTATGTTTCAGCTTCATGCCGATGATGATGATGATGATGATGATATTCCAGCTCCATGATGTAAACGATGATGATATTGATGATGAGAAAAAAATTCAATGATTTATAGGTGTGTCTATCAATGTTCCAGATGATGATGATGATTCTTCCCTCTCCTTCTCTTGATGATGTTGTGTTTGGTCATGTCAGTAGAATACTCTTCTCGTTAAGGGGGAGTGTTGAAATAATGTAACCTCGAAGAATATTCTAATTATATTTGAGTTATTATCTTATAGATCAAATCCCCTTTTGTGGATTGATCATGTAATGTCTTGTATAAGACCAAATCCCCTTTTGTGGATTGGTCAAACCATATTTATATGGTGGTATTTTTAAATTCATCCCCTAGTGTTTATAAAGTGGTTTTAACCACTTCTAGAAGAATTTGACCCTACCATGTGAAGAGACATAACCCTAGCGCCTCCTCAACTAGAATTTATACATGAGGATGGTGCCTCACTTGTTCACACTCTCACTCACTCATCTTGTGCAGATATCTTGAAGGCAGTTGTAGTTGCAGGAGGAAGGAGAAGAGAGGAAAATTCTCAGTCTTGGTTTATATTTGGTGGTTTGGTCTCAGTCTTGGCATTGTATTGGCAATCTATTATTGAGGAAGTTTTTGTTGAGTTTTCTCCCCCATAAGGGTTTCCCAGGATAAAATGACTTGTACCTTATGATTGTGTTTCTTTCAGTGATCCTCTTTATGTTGTTGTTTTGGAAATGCATTGACTGCTCACGTAATTTGGAAATAACCTAATAACAACACTCAAACTTAACACTTTATTATTTATAATATTCCCTCACACCCTCAAATATTTTTCACACAGTTCTTAGAATCGAAGCGAACCCACACACTTCACGTGGTGGGGCCCACACACACTCAAAGTGAGTCTTCAGGTGGTGGGGCCCATGCTCACTTTGAATATAGTCTTCACATGGAATCAAACACAGATATCATCTAGGATTTAAAATATCAAAGGCGTTGGAACATTATAGCACGATAAGCATTATAGTAGAACGTTCTACTGGAAATATATTTTCTTTCATTACAGTTTGCCCCAAAATTTCTGAAACTCATCTTGTCTCTTTCATTATAGTTGCCCAAAAATTTCTTAAACTCATCTCCTCTCTTGCGATTTGCTTCAATCATCAAAGCTCTTCATCACCCAATTGGTGATGGCATACATAGACAATTATTATTACGATGTTTTTATAAATCATAGAGACCCTGATGTGAAGAAGGGATTTTCCATCCATCTATACCATAGCCTATGTTTACATGGAATACGAGTCTTTCTAGACAATAAATAAATGCAAAGGGGAGAAAACTTAAATTCTCAAATAGTGGGTGTTATTAAAATAGCCTCTGTCCATGTGGCCATTTTAAGTGATAACTATGTGCATTCAAAGTGGTGTCTTTAGGAACTCCTGCTAATGTTGGAGTCATTGAAGTCAGGGGATACCATCATCCCCATCTTCCACAATGTGAAACCTGGTGCTCTTCGATGGACAAAGAACAAATATCAAGGGTATGGTATAGGCCCACACGAGCTCAAAGTCGAGACAGATGAAGTGACTATAAAAAAATGGAGAGAGGCTCTTTCTGTTGTTTTCGATATAAGTGGGTTCGCATTGGAGGCATATATAAGGTGAGAACTCAATTTACCCTATGAGTATGTTACATATATGTAAAGGAACATTTCTAACTTGTTCTATTTATTCTCTTGTGAATAACCAGTAAGGAGGGGGATATAGGAGTGTTTATTTTTCATATCATGCATGCGAATTCACCTCCAGCACTCACGCATTCATGACTCGTCCAACTCCCACAAATAAAAAATAATCTATTCTCCTACTCTAATGGTTTTTCATCTCACTAGGCCCTCCTGTGAGGGAATCAAGCCTAGTCTCACTCTGATACCATGTTGATTTTTCATATGAGATGAGATATGATCGATATATTTTATTACAATGATGAGTGTTCCATATATAGAGAACAGATGGTGACCATCCATGAAAGGATGTGTCCCTTCAATAATAAATAACTATTTATTATTATTATTACTTATTATATATATTATTTAATAATTAATAATTGTATTATTAATTATTAATCTAGAAGAATGTCTTCCCGATGTTGTCCAAACGCCAAAAGTTTATACTTCATACATGAAGAAAAATATATCAATCTATATACATTAATGAGTGCCGAAGATTTAGATAGGTTGGGCATTGGAGCTTTTGTTGATCCTAGTAAAGTGAGCCAGGATCAACTAGTATAGGAAGGTTGGGCACTGAAGTTATTGTTGATCCTAGTAAAGTGAGATAGTATTATGATGTTTATACTTCATATAGGAAGAAAGAGAGATCAAGCTATCATACATAAATTAGTATTAGAGCTTCAACAAAGTTGGGCATTGGAGTTGTTGTTGATCCTAGTAAAGTGAGCCACGATCAACTAGTACATGAAGGTTGGGAATCAGACATACTTTTGATGTTGAACATATGTTTGGAATGATGTATACATGATCTAGGTGGATATCGGTGGCCAGCCACCTATTCTGATTGGCTCATCTTGGCATTTTTTCAATTTGGTAGTTTTTTTCTTAGTTTTCGAGTCCTGAACTTTTGGGGCCATTTTGAGGCCCTAAACAACGTTTTTAGGGATCGCCACAGTCAAAATTTAGATTGTGTCAAATTTTGATGGCATGATGCATCGTCCTCAAATAGACCTTTCCAATGGTCTATCGTGGGCCTTAAATGGAGATTGTATGCAAAATTTACGACCCCGGGAAGCTGATGTACTAACTTACCCCAATGGGGCCCACATGACTTTTGGCGCTTCATCTCCTAGGGTTAGGTTTTTGGATGTCTAGGGTTTTGGAATTCATGTTTATTGTAAAAATTCTTTCGAAGCCTCATTGTACTCATCTTCTTGTGAATGAGCGCAACCATCACATCTCTTCTAAGGGATAAGCCACCATCATTCTAGCAAGCTTGTTTTCAATCTGCATTTTCCAGTTTCAACATTTTTCTTTATTAAATAGAAGCCAGTTTTACTATATCTATGCTATTGTTCCTTGTGTCTCTGTGTTAATAATAATAATAATCTATGTTCATTTCATTATGCTCGTAAAATATGGATTAATGGTGTCAGAGTGATCTACTCCTTGTCGTTCTTAGTGCATGTCCCCGAAGAGGTCAGGGTACAAAGAGTTGGGTCTTGAGCTTGTTTATCTTGAGGAAAAAATATCTCACATGCCAAAGAGACCTTCCACAATGGGAGAAAATAAAGATGAAGGGACAAGAGATCCTTTCAAATTGTTTCTCAAGGAATCCCTCACGCAACAGAGGAACGAGATGATGGATAATTTTGCACAAATCCTTCGACGACTACCAACAAGTGACACATCTTCCTCAAGCGGAGGCACCTCCCCCTTCAAGGTACAAATCAACTTTTATATTCCTATATTTGAAAGTCATATAGATGCAGATGTTGCAGAAAAATGGTTGAATATGGTAGAAGGGAATTTTTTTGTTAATAACTTTTCGAATAGAGAATAGATTACTTTTGCACTCCTCAAAGTCATTCCCCATGTCAAAGTTTGGTGGGATAATTTATATGAGAAAAATGCAATAGAGGAACCCTAATTGTTTACATTCACACTCACCTGGGAGTCCTTCAGGGATGCTATTAAGGAACAATACTACAATATTGGAATTTATGATGACCTGTATACAAAATGGACCACACTGCAGCAGGAAAGGGACCAAGCAGTGCTATAGTTCACAAATATCTTCCATACCTTGCGCACCAAGTTGGGTATCAAATACTTTAAGATAAATTTGGTGCTCAAGTACCGTGGTGGTCTGCATAGATACATCCAGGTAGAAATGGAGTTTTTGGACATCTCGTCCTTGGGTGCGGCCTATTGATATGTTGTCAAAATCAAGTAGAAGCTTAAACAAAAGACGCAACAGTTTGGGTCTAGGAACCCCTCATAGTAGAAGAAGGGTAAGGGAAGCCCCAACCCATGGAAAAAAGGGTAGAGAAAAGATGGATAGCCTTAGGACAACCAGTCTAAGATGCAAATAAAGAAGGACAATGGAAAGACGAAGATAGATACTGGGAAGTGGTGTGACTTCCATAAGAGCCCCTATCATAACACTATTTATTATCACTCAAAGTAGTCATTGGTGGTTGAGGTGAAATCCTCTGAATCAAATGTGGGTTCCGACTTTGAGTTAGAACCAAAAAATGGGAGACAGATCATTGACGTGAAACCCAGTGCCACTGTTTCTACCACCAAGATCCATCCTGGTGAACCTGAGGAGCCAGAGGAAGGTGAGTGCCTCTTTCATTCACATATGTGGGTGAGAGGAACACCACTGCACTTCATCATTGATAGTAGTAGCTAGAAGAACCTCATCTCAGCGGAGGTTGTCAAGTTGTTGGTCCCGTTGACAACACCGTACCCACAACCCTACACCATCGAATGGCTCCGAAAAGGAAGCGATATTTGCATCATCCAACAGTTTTGCCAGTCATATGGCATAAATCCCTTCAAAGATGGTGTATCTTATGATGTTGATCCCCTTGAAGTTTGTGATGTTCTTTTGGGACAACCTTATTTATGGAAATGTCATGTTGTAAATGAGTCTAGGCCTCACAGTGTTATTATTACTTTGAACATGAAATTGTACAGGGTACCTGAGGTAGTCCCACCTAGTGTCATTTCCTTGATCTCTGCAAAGAAATGAATGAATTTCATCTCTCATACCGAGAACATTTTCTTCTTCATGACTCACTCTCAAAGTGAGTGAACGATTGCAGCCACATCCAAGGCCTTTGCAGCCAACCTCTCCATGCAGCAGAAGCAAGTGAATAAGGTCATGGGAGTATACAAAGACATCTTCTCCTAACCTACTAGGGTACCTCTGCATTGTCAAGTCAAGAATTCCATCGATCTAATCCCTGACGGACCGCTACCCAATGGACCATTCTATCACCGCTCTCTGTTAGAAAATGAGGTATTGAAGCGTCAGATCCAAGAACTGCTCCAAAAGGGGCACATCCAATCCAACTCATCACCTTTTGGAAACCCAATCGTGCTTGTGCAGAAGAAAGATGGGACCTGGTGACTCTACATTGATTATCAAGCTCTAAATAAAATCACAGTCAGGAACCATTACCCAATTCCCTGAATCGATGATCTCCTTGATCATCTCAAGGGGGGGAAATATTCAGTAAGATTGATTTGAAGTCTGGCTACCATCGGGTCCTAATAGAGTAGACAAATGTATGGAAGACTGCCTTCAAGTCAAAAGAAGGTATTTTCGAATGGTTGGTCATGCCCTTTGGTTTGAAAAATGCCCCAACAAATTTCATGAGGATGATGGACGATATCTTCAGTAATTTCACCAATTATTTTGTAGTGGTGTATCTGGATGACATCCTCATCTACAACAAGACTTGGGAGGAACACTTACATCATATTTAGCAGGTTATGCACACTCTGCAGCAACACATGAAGCTATATGCCAACTTGGAAAAATGCTCCTTCGGCATGGACATGTTCTAGTACCTAGGATACATTATTGATCAGTATGGTGTGCATGTGGATCTAGCCAAGATCAAGGTCATCCATGACTATCCAACCCCAACCATGCTCATTGAGCTTCGAAGCTTCTTAGGCCTTTCCAATTTCTATCGCAGGTTTGTGTTGGGATTATCCCATATTGCATGGGCCCTTAGCCAAGTAACCAAGGGTGGTGGTAAGAAAAATTTTGTGTGGGGCCTAGACCAACAAAAAGCGTTCAATGATTTGAATCAGTGCTTATGCTTAGCCCCAATGATTTCATTACCTGACCTGCAACATCCCTTTGAGATCAAGATAGATGCTTCAGACTATGTTGTGGGCGCAATTCTCACTCGACACGACCACCTCATAGCATATCATAGTGAGACACTATCATATGTTGTCCGTAAGTACCCTAATTGAGAGAAATAAATGTACTCCATTTTGTAGGCCTGTCGCCAGTGTAGGCATTACATTCTCAGGAAGGAGAAAATCATCCACACTAATCATAAGTCGTTGCATTTCATTCAAACACAAGGCAAATTCCAGAATGACAGTCATCATAAGTGGTCCACCTACTTGCAACAGTTCCACCTCAACATCAAGTATAAGACATGAAGTACCAGTTGCGTTGTTTATTTCCTTAGTTGACCCCCAGTCACGACACTCACCACGATGCTAGACTCTTGCGGCCATGAGACCTCGAAATGGACCCACCTCTATGATAAAGATATTGACTTAGCCACCACCTACCAGATGTTGGGTGCAAACTCAACTGTCAATAATTTTCATCTTCAGGACGGGTCGTTGTGCCATCTGGGCCATATCTATGTTCCATAGAGCGAGTGGACGAAGCTGATTTGGGAAGCCCACTACAGTCGGGTGGCAGGTCAATTCGGCATAGAAAAGATAGTGGAAATGTTGCAACAACATTTCTACTAGCCAAATTTTCGACAGGATGTCAACAAGTATATCAGGTCCTCCATTGCCTGCGTTATTGCCAAACTGGCCAATAAGAAACAAGGCATGTACACCCCTCTGCCTACTCCTGAAAATCCTTGGGAATCCATCTCAATGCACTACATTTCGGACCTTCCATCCACTAAGTGGGGAAATGATTGTGTTTTTGTGCTTGTTGATCGCTTTTCCAAGATTGTGATTTTGGTCTCCTACAAGAAGAGCATCACTGTGGAGGCCACTACTAAGATCTTATTTGAATGAATGTGAGTACATTTTGGGATACCACAAACCATTATCTTAGATCGGGGAAGTCGGTTTCTTAGCACATTCTAGTCAAGCCTCTGGTCACTTATGGACACCAAGCTCACCAAATCCACTGCCTTCCACCCCCAGAAGAATGGCCAAACCAATGTCGTCAACCAGATGATCATGCATATCCTTTGCATGTATAATTCTAAGCACACTCCCACATGTGATGAGATTATTTCCTATGTTCAACACAGCTACAACAGAGCCATACATATCTCAACCGGCCACAACCCCTTTCAGGTTGGGTTGGGATTTCAACCATTGGGTCCTATGGATGTTACACTACCCTTTGCGACCACCCTGGAAGACTCATCCCATGCTCAAACTAAAGATGAAAAATCCAACCACTTCACTCAGTGGATCCATCACATCCGCCAATAGGTTCAAGATATTTTACAGAAGTCCAATGCCAAATACAAGCAATACCATCATCAACATCGGGTGCCACACAAGTTTTAGGTGGGAGATAAAGTTTGGTTGCACTTGTAGAAAAAACGTCTTACAGGGCCCCATCGGAAGCTTCTTCCACTTCGTTATGGGACTTACACCATCACCAAGGTTGTGGGTGACAAATATTTTGAGCTCAACATTCCCCCCTTCCTTGGCTTGCACCTAGTATTCAATGTGGATCTCCTTCGGCCATATTTTCCACCATTATTGGACACCTTAGAGATAACAAAACAATTGACACCAACAGATCTGAACCCTGACTATATGGAACAGGAATACACCGATCAGATCATGGAAACACAGGTCAAGGGCACTCACCAGCAGAGGATCCATCTTTATTGGGTTGTCAAAGCAAGACAACTTTTGCACCAAGGAAAGTGGCTCACTCGGGGCCAAATTCAGCAGAAATTTCCTCATCTAATGGGGGAAATCAAATCAATGGAGAAAATTGCTTCCTAAGGGGGGAGGATCGATCCATGTGGATATTGGTGGCCACCCACCTATTCCAACTGGCTCATCTTAGCATTTTTTTAGTTTGACAGTTTTTTTCCTATTTTTCGGGTACTGGACTTTCAGGGTCGTTTTGAGGCCCTAAACAACATTTTTAGGGCTCACCACAGTCAAATTGTAAATGGATTCAAATTTTGATGGCATAATGTGTATTCCTAGGATATACCTTTCCAACGGGATATCGTGCACCTAAAACGAAGATCATATGCAAAAGTTACGACCCCAGGAAGTTGATGTACTAACTTACCCCAAGGGGGCCCACATGAATTTTGGCGCTTCATCTCCTAGGGTTAGGTTTTTGGATGTCTAGGGTTTTGGCATTCATGTTTATTGTAAAAAAAAATTCAGAGCCTCATTGTCCTCATATTCTTGCAAATGAGTGTAGCCGTCACATATTTTCTCAGAGATAAGACGCCACCATTCTAGCAAGCTTGTTTTCAGTTTACATTTTACAGTTTCAACATTTTTCTTTATTGAATAGAAGCCAATTTTACTGTATCTATGTTATTTTTCTTTGTGTCGCTATGTTAATAATAATCTTTGTTCATTTCGTTCTGCTCATAAAATCTGTATCACCACAGTTCTTGTTTCTCTTATTGAGGTTATACGCAACTACCACATTTTTACCTTTTCTCATGCCTAAAAATGAGTGGTAGGTGTTTTGGGATTGGCTTGGCATTTGAAGTGGTTAGATATTTAAATACGTTGCATGATATCTTGGGGATGATGAGGCAGACATGGCTCTTTTAATAAACGTAGTTGTAATTTGACAATAACTTTGTCATGACATTTTAACAATCAACTGAAGCATGTAAGGTGGCATTACGACTTGCAAGTGCCACACCTCCTGCATATGTTCTCAGTCGGGGTATTGGTTGGCAAGTGAGATGATTGGGACAAATTGTTTTAAATCAAATTTTGTTTTATTTGAATTTATATAATTCATGTACATGCTTTTATTTGAAAATTTGGATGGACCGTACTACTAAATGGCCTTTTGGGGACATGAACTGGCTCCATTGTTTCAGTGTGAGTATGCTTTGCTCATTGAAGGAATTATGAAAATATTACCATTAAGAGTACTATATGGGACTCCTTTTTGCTTGCAATATATATATTTACTTGATTTGAGATAAATGTATTTACTTGTTTGGGAGAAATGTTTATAATCTTGTTCATAGTCCTTCATATTAATGTACTTTTGTATTTACTGACATTTAGGGAAATTGGGATCTCTTTTGCATCAATATCATCTCTAATATTTGTTGCATCATACTATGTGCTTTTTGCACTTGATGGTATGTGGTTTCAATCAATTTGAATAAAATGAAATACATTTGGAAGTTTAGGTTTGTGGGTTTCTAAGTGTTCCTATTTGTTGTTATTTGTTCCAGTTGTTGTTGGTGTTTCTACCATTCATTCACTAACATGAACTCAATGCAAAACCTGTTCATGTTGGGATTTTCCTTATATCTGGGCATGTCTTTTACATAATAGTTAAATGAGTTTTATGCTACTGCTAAAGTGGGTCATGTCCATACAAATGCAGGATGGGTAAGTTCAAAAAGAATGTTGAAGCATGCATTGTTTTGATTTTCAAGGTAGGATCTAATAACTTGATATGAGGTGCTGTGCTTACTTCAATTTGTCATGATTGATAGTTGCACTAATTATTGCAGTATTTCTAGATAACACTCTAGAAGTTGAACAATCCAAGAGGGATAGAGGGATGTTGTGGTGGGTAAAATTAATAACATTCAAAGGGGACAATAATAATGTTTTCCAGGAAATTGTTGAGTGAATGTACCATTATGATGTTTCAAATTGGTTCGTGAGTTGGGATATTCAATTCCACAGATATGGTGACAGGCATGTGTCTCCCAATGGTTGAGTCATCAATATCCATACATTTTTTCTTATTTTGAAGGAATACAAAGCCAGATGATGTGATGGGTTGAGCGACGGTTGGAACTGAAATCTTCCTTTGTGATAAGCATCTATTTTCCTATCTCTAGTGTAAATTTGCCATTGTTTTATCATTACTTATGTGTCTCTGTCACTTTCCCTTTTGTTTGTCGGCATAAAACAAAAAATGTTCATTGTGTTTGACAATTGTTTATGTAATAACAAAGCAGGCTACTGAGAACAAAGCTCTCATTGTATGAATTATTCTGTGATCTTGATATTATTTTGAGGGAACTTTGTGTTGTAAATCAAAGTTTTTGGCTTGGAAAACTAATTTGTGGTTTTATTAGAAATGTCAAGGCTATAGACAAAGAGATTGTAACTCTTCACTCTGCAAATAAATTCCAAATTGTCATAATGATTTTTCATTTGATATATAGCTCTCGTATGAAATATTTGTATAATGCAGAAAATGGTTTGTGAATTTATGTAGGCAAAGTTAGGTGTCTCATGGCCTTGAAGATGTTGATTGTCCAACAATGATTTCTAAATATGGTGTACCACAAGTTTTGGTTTTCATATCGAACCAAAGTGTTAAAAAGGGGCTGTTGCCTAATTAAAACATTCCAGGAACAATTGTTACCCTCAATTTGACTTTCAAAATTCATTGAACCCCATAACCTAATGCCACTCATTTTAATACAAGTTTTATCTAACTGCCAATTTCACACAAAATTACATTATTAAAAGAGTAAAATGGCCTCGTTTGGGGTATTTAACTCTTTATGGTTGGAAATACTTGTTAATTTTGTAGCTTACTCTTTACTTATTTTATTTTACATTGGAGGCAATGAAAAATATTGTATTGGATACTTACAATGGGCACAATAAACAAGAGGTAATCCTTGCTACTTTTGTAGCTTACTCTTTACTTTCTTTTATTATGCATTTTAGGCAATGTCTAGATGATATTATATAAGCTATTACTTTTGACATGATCATTTTTTCTCTATTTTTTCCTTAACCTGTGGAGATTACTATTTAGATTTGCTTTTGATATATATTGTAGGAACTTGTTAAATGAATTAAACAAGATTTTTCCTTCATTAGCAAAAAGACAGTGAAGACAATAAATGTTTTCCTGAAATTCCAAAGCAAGGTTGGAGTTAATAAATTTCAATTAGTGAAATCTTTAGCAGTGTTAAAATGTTTGTTATATCACTACAGAAACAATGCATCTTGTCTCCAACACAGCCGTGCACTGTAGGTAGCTTACACTTTACCTTTTTCAAGTGATAAACAATGAAATGCATGAAAGGATAAATGGTTATTCATTGTTAAAGTTAAATGTGTTAAAGAAAGGGTTGAAGTTAATAAATTGCAATTGGTGAAAGCTTTAGTAGTGTTAAAATGTTTGTTATATCACTATATAGAAACAATGCATCGTATCTCCAACATAGTCATGCACTGCAGGTAGCTTACATTTACCTTTTTCAAGTTATAAATAGTGAAATGCATGAAAGGATAAATGCACTTATTCATTGTTAAAGTTAAATGTGTTGAAGACAGTGCACTCATTCAGTTTTAAAATTATCTAAATTACAAACTAAATAGTTACATCACAAAATCTATCAACAACACCTGCTTGCACTTTAAAAACACTTTGCCAAAATCAAATTATTTTTGAGATGATTTGATCCACCCTTAGTAAGCTTCTTTTATATATGTGTATCTTGATATCTTCTTTTTATTTTTTGGTTCAACGATCTGCCGCATTTTTCTTTATTCATTCGGTTCTGATAGATCCACTTTCACTTTGTGTTATTTTAGGTGCCAAATCACTTTCAAAGTGTCTTCAATGGTGAGGTGAATCAGTCTTAGACGTGCAATGGATGGATTTTACACCCAAAGGTTACCCATTGTGGCATCTTGACATGAAGAGAGAGAGCATGCTCATTTAGGGTTTGACTAAGGTTCACCACCCGATTTTCTTGGAAGGGTGGTCATTCAATTTGTTGGTTGAAATTCAACGGCCTATAAGGGAATGGATATACACTCATTGTGGTGGTTATTGCAATCTTAACATTGACTCATTTAGGCCTTGTAGGTTGTATCAACACCACTTCCATAGTGATTCGAGATTTATCACAAGAGGATGACCTATACCCTTCATGGTCATAGGTGAATCTCAAACAAAGTTCATTCGGCTTGATAGATTTTCAACATTCCATGGTTGTCTCAGTTCATTCCACAACATAAAATAATTATTTGAGAAGGAAACAAGGATACCTATCTCTGTTTCCTCTTTAGTGAGCTCTTAATTGGTTTAATTGATAGAGGTGGAGATGAAAGGTTAATCCCTTTGTCTTCCCCAAGGGTTATTAGAAGGGGATCTCTTGGGATTTAAAAGGCGATGTTTATGGATTGGGACGTTGTTCTTCCATTTTCAAGTATCCTTTGGAATGAAAGTTAAAATTTTCTTTTTCTCTTTTAAAAATCTCGATTATCTTTTGGGTCCTAAGAAAAAAAAACAAATGTCATTGTTGATGCAAGGTTTCTATCTACCAATAAATGTCATTGTAGATGTAGGGTTTCTATCTACCAATAAATGTCATTGCAGATGTAGGGTTTCTATCTGCAAAAAAATGTCATTGCATATTGCATGGTGCTATGCAAGGGTTCTAGTGTTCATCAACTGCTTATATTAGGCTCATTCTCCTATTCAAATTTGTGGGTTCATTGTGTTTGTGTTAAGTTTTTTTATTTCCTTTAAAGATCTACTAGGTTTTATCAATAATGGAAAATTGGCTTCTATTTTGATGAAATTGGAATGTTTCTCATTTCATTTTGGTTTGGTTTTAAAGTTGAAGGTCCATAATTCTCCTTAGCTTAGTTAGGGTTCTATTCATGGAAGTTTTAGTGTAAACAAGATGTTCAATGATTGTTTAATTGACTACACTTACCAAGTTTGCTTACTAGCATACTGATGTTTTATTAGTGAATTTTTGTCAGTGAATGTTATAAATGTTTGGAAAAATCCTTTTATTCTAAAATTACTTTTAGACACAGTACATGATTTCCATTATAGTTGTATGCACTTATAGTTTTATGTGATACTTTTAATTCATAATTTTTTAGTGTACAATGCTTCATAACCACCTTTGTATTTTATAGTTCAAAATTATTAGTATTGTAGTAAGTTAATGGCTCCATTTCGGTAGATGTAGATGTCCCATCGAACACAATTTATGTCATGATTTAATATGTATTTTTTATTATTAAAGTGTAACACTTGAGTAGTACAATGTTGATATAAATTAATAAATATTTTAATCATTTACAATAGTATGTAAAACCAAAAATCATATAGAAATAAAGTTAAATATTAATTAGTTTCTAGAAACCATCTATATTATTATGCTATTAATTCACATAATTAATAAATAAATTGAGATAATTTGTTATGATTTTTTAATTCTTTCACTTCTTATTATGCTTTGGTTAATAGTATGAAAACAATAACATTACATAATAGTTTGAAAGTCACATTATATTAATTTTTTTTATTAATAATAGCATTACATAATTTGAAAATCACATCATATTAATATTTTTTATTAATAATATCATTACATAGTCGGGTAATTAAAATGAAAATACTAATAATAATAATAGGTTGGACGATTTTACTTACCCACTCCACACGCCGATCTCCTGCTACGCACGGCCAAACAATCAGATTTCTTGCTGCTCTTCTAATTTTTTCTGCTCGTTGCTATGTTAGGTTGCTCAGGGTATGTACTGAATTGCGTCGAGGACTCGAACCATTATTGCTTGTAGAACAGCAACGCTGTTATGATGTTGCCTTTCTGGAGAAAAGAAAAGTGTGCGCTACTCTGCAGCTATACATACCGATGTTCGTCGGCCATCAGAAAAAGATCGGCGAAACAGGCCAAAGTTGAATCTGAAAACGGGACAACCCGATAGCAGCAAGCAGGATATTCTTTCACTCACTGGAAACGCAACGTCGGATCGTGCGGCTCTGGATTTGACAAGTGGCTTGTATCTAACGCTGGGATCGTGTGGCTTCGATCGGGTTGCCCATATTCCGTACCATTTGGGACGTACGGTCTGCGAATAGGTGTAGGATCCGTACCATTTTCGTCGTACGGCCTTCTAAACGAACCATCCGATTTTCGACATGTGGCGTGCATCCAACGGCCAAATCTATGGGCTCTGGCCTCGCCACGTGGCGTACATCTAACGGTTAGATCGGACGACTCTTATTTCACAACGTGAATGCATCCAAGGGCTCTGAACACACCACATGGCCTGCATCTAACGGCTCTATCCAAGGGCTCTGAACAGGCCACGTGGCGTGCATTTAACGGCTAAATCCAAGGGCTCTAGACTCGCCACGTGGCTCACATCCAGTGGGCAGATCGAAGGGCTCTGGACCCGCCACGTGGTGTGCATCCAACGGTCAGATCCAGTGGCTCTCATATTGCCACGTGGCTTGCATCCAACGATCAGATTTAGCAGCTATCTTCTCGCCACGTGGCGTGCATCCAACGGTGAGGATCTGATCGTTAGATACATGCCACGTGGCCACTGCAGAGGCGCAAGATCTAACCGGTGGATCTCTACCACGTGGTAGGTGCAGAGCCACAGGATTTGACCGTTGGGTATATGCCACGTGGCAGGTGTAGCCAAAAAATCGAACCGTTCAATTTTTTCCACCTGGAAAGTGTGAGCCATAATATTGACCGTTCGATATGTGCCACGTGGCAGGTGTAGCCACAAAATCGAACCGTTCCATTTTTCCACGTGGAAGGTGTGAGCCATAAGATTGACCGTTCGATATGTGCCACGTGGCAGATGCAGATTCGGAATTCTTTTCACGAAACGGTTCTGGTTGTCAATGTGGGATATATGGCGGGTTTATTGTTTCAATTTGCCGGTATTGTATGGAAAGTTACAGTACTGCAATTTACGGGTGTTGCTTGCATATGCAGACGCCTCTGGCATAAAAGTTATTGCGATTTGTATCAAATAAAAGAAATGGCAGCAGAAATTGTTGGCTGGCTTGAACGGTATTTACGCTCGTACCGGCATTGACCTGAGCTCGACCCTCTAATTGTTTGGTGGAATGGTGATAATGTTTGTGCAGTCACCTTGCTGATGTGTCAATCTGCCTGCCATCTGACTGTGTGTATTCTAAACCAGCAACGAATTTCATCAAGGGATTACTTGCTTCTCCTTACACACATTACCGTGCCTTTCATTAGCTCCACGGAAAGATCAGGGCTTTTGCAATTCTCATGGACCACATTCCGCTAAAGCGAAGGAGAAGAATTTTAGATAGAAGTTTTAACTAACTATGGATTTAGCAAAATATAACCTTCCTACAAGCCATGGATTTAGCAAAATACAACCTTCAAAGCCGAGGATTATCCTCCACGCAGCACATTGCCAACAATAACTGACTCTGAATATAAAGGAGTTGCAAATTTGTCCCTTCTTTTTGGATGGGAACAATTTTGCATTAAGAAAAAGGCTAGGGCCCATTTGTATAAAACAAAAACTGAATTCCACAATTAAAAAGCATACTGTATCAACAGTTCGTGTAACATAACTTGTGAGTAATATTATAATCCATGATAATTGAACAAATAAGTAATATAGCAGCTAAAACTTGGACTTTCTTTGGAAGGTTGTAATCTAATAATTTAAAATTAAATAATTTGTGTCTTTTTTAAGATTATGCTAGTTATAATTAATAAATTAAAAGAAAAGTTTATACTAATTAGTTATGATTATGTAAGTTTAATGAATCAAGGTAAGTGTTTAGGTAAATTAAAATATCTTCTAGATTGTATAGAATATAATGGTTTTTTTTTCCAATGACTTTTCACAAGGGTTCATTTATGAGTTTGACTATACATTTAAGAGTTAGTGTTTTTTTTTATAATAACATATCTCTAATTTTTCTTTGATATTTTAATCACTTTATTTTCAATTTTCAAATTTAGGTTTTTTTCATAGAGATACCATCTTGGATGTCTCAAAGTTCTAAACATTTATCCAAGTCATTTTCCACCTCTTTTTAACCAAAGATGAGTTAGGGAAGACATGTGCAAACTTTTATTAATGATAATGTTGACGTTTAACTTCCCATGAGATCGACAAAGTTTATTACACACCTAAAAGAATTTCTATGTTTGCACATAGTAAAATGAAAGTATCAAAACCCTCAAGTAATTAAACAAGTGCCACTGTGATGGCGATGTCCCCATCCAATAGTTTTGTCAGAATTGTTGCTATGTGTGAAATACAATAAGTGTCTACACTATCAAATCTTGTAGAAGTAGAGTCCATTCAATATTTAATAATTTTCTTCTTTTACTAGGCTCTCACGCTATTGTGATGAGGTGTGAGCAGCTGCAGGAGGGTAGGGTTTCAGAAAGGGGTTTCTCAGAGTAAAAATGGTCTATTTTGCAATATGTTATGGTTCTCGAGTTCTACTGATTGAACTGGAAGACATACCTACCTCTAAAAGGTTGACATGGATGACCTTGTGGATTTGGACTAGGAAGAGGAGGATGCCCTTTGGGCCCGAGAGGGTCTTTACTTGTCAGATGAGATATATAGAAATGTGTACAATAGACAATGTGGCTCGGTTTCCAGAGGACACGTGCAAAGAAACAAGACAACTCTAATTTCGCCTCAATGTCACAGTCAATTAGAAGTCACATCAAATACTGGAGGAAATCTCATCGGAGATATAGACTCGACTAGGGTTACAAAACCTGAGCTGAGGGTGGGGTCTAAGTTCTCAAACAACCCTTCTAAGCCCAAAACAACTTTAGGGTTTTCTTATGCGAAGACTGATACTTGCAGCTCAGAGTTTATAAGACACACTTTGATAGGGGAGCCAGCTAGAAGAAAACATTCACTAAAGAGATTGAAGGTGAGAAGTAGCAAACCCATGTATGTGTTGGGAAAGGATGTCTATATGGATAGATTAGTCGGTCTGTCGACAAAGGCTCTAGTTGGAATTTTGTTTTACACAAAGTTGTCAAAACCCAAGTTAAAACAGTGGATTCAAGACTTCTGGAAGCCTTTGGTGGGTTACTGTCCGCGGTACAGTTTATTGTCAAACCATTGGATTGTTTTCCATTTCTTATCAGAGGTGGATCTTCTAAATATTTCGGAAGTTCCCTGGATCCTAGGTAGAGGTGTTCTAATGTTGAAGAGATGGGAAACATGCTTTAATCCCTTCATGGAGTCTTTTCGAAACGACTTGTCTAGATGCTCTTACCAGATTTTCTTATAGAATTTTGGGTGTCAAATTTGTTTATTGTAAGTATATTTGAGTTTATCTTATAGATCAAATCCCCTTTTTTGGATTGATCATGTTGGGTCTTGTATAAGACCAAATCCCCTTTTTTGGATTGGTCAAACCATTTTTATATGGTGGTATTTGTAAAGTTGACCCCTAGTGTTTATAAAGTGGTTTTAACCACCCGTGGAAGAAATCGGCCCTACTAAGTGAAGAGACATAACCCTAGCTGCTCCTCAACTAGTATTTATATGTGAGAATGGTGCCTCACTTGTACACTCTCACACTCACTCATCTAGTGCGCATATCTTGAAGGCAGTTGCAGTTGCAGGAGAAAGGAGAAGAGAGGCGCATGCTCAGTCTTGGTTTATTCTTGTTGTTTTGGTCTTAGTCTTGGCAATATATTATTGAGGAATTTTTTATGGGTTTTCTCCCCCATGAATGTTTCCCTGGATAAAATGTTGTGTACCTTGTGAATGTGTTTCTTTCAGTGATCCTCCTTATGTTGTTGTTTTAGAAATGCATTGAATACTCATGTAATTTGGAAATAACCTAATAACAACATTTAAACTTAACAAAATGAAGACTAGATTGTGGAAATCTTCAGAGGTTGTTGGGACTTAGTTTTAAAGAAATTTGATCTCTCTTCGAATGGGCATCATCTGTCTAATAAGGATTTGACTTCTTCTCCCCTTATGAGACAAGAATATCCTATTGAAGACCTCGATGTCGGTCTTTCTGAAGTTTTTTCTTGTCATTTATATGTGGCCAAGGACGTTGGGGGGTCTTCCTCTAGGTTTGACAAAAGAAAAACTTTGTTTGACAACATTCCAAATGATCAAAAATTTGACAAGGCCCTGTGTGTAGTTGGTCCTCAGGAAAAGAAGACTCTCTGTTTGGATTCTTCTCCTTTTTTCAAAGAAATTTTAACTCCTTTCCCTCTTCAAATGTCAAATAAGGTTTTGTTTTCCCAGAGTCACCTTTCTCGGGTCCGTCCTATAGGTTTTGATTGTCATACAAATGTTGCCTTGGTTGCTAGGGGGGCTTCCTCAGGTTTTGAAAAAAATATTTATCTCTATAATTTCCCTGATAATCCAAGAACAACTCAAGTTTTGTGCGAAGATGGCTCATAGGGTAAGCCTCCTTGTTTGACTTCCTATCCTTACAAATAAATTATAACAAAAACCTCCCTAAAACTTTATAATAACATGGAGGCTACAAAAACATATTGTGACAGGTCCAATGTTACATTTCGAAAGAAACCAAAGAAAGTCTCCACAAAGGGTTTAGGCGTTGTCAAAGGAGGTTTGGAACCCTTCTCTCCTTCTCCTTTTTTACTGCAACCTATTCATTCTCTTTCCCCAAGGGCACTTAGAGCACACAATCTCATTGATGGGAGCTTAAAATGACCCTTCTCTCCTTAAATTTGCTTGGGGTTAGCGGTGCCCCAAAACTGAGAACCCTAAAACCGTTAATTCAGTCTATTAGCCCCGATATCATTTTTTTTTCAGGAAACTATGGTAGATAGTGAAAAAGCAAAAAATTTCTTCTTGAAATGTTGCCCAAATTGGGATTGTGTGGCGGTTGATTCCATTGGACTTTTTGGGGGTTTACTTTTGGGTTGGAATCCGGGGAAAGATGATTTTAAAGATTTCCAAATTTCTGTTATCATTTTGATGGAAGGCCACATTAAGGATATTTCAAATCCTATCAAAATTTTAAATTGTTATGGCCCCTATAAAAACAGAGCTTCCATTTGACATACTTTAGAAGCTAGTAGTCTCTTAAAGGATGATAGTTTAATCATTGGGGGAGACCTAAACCTTACTTTATCTACAAGGGAAATTTGGGGGGATCATGCAAGGCCAGATCCTCTGACTGCCTATTTTTCCTCTTTGGTTACTTCAACAGGACTAGTGGATATTGCCTGAAGCACTATCAGTCCAACTAGGAGGAATGGTCGCTCTAGCTATGATGGTATTTCGAAGAGATTGGACAAGTTTATCATGAGTGGAACTTTGTTGGATAGACTTATTTTTGATGTTGTCAGTCTTGCTCAAGAATGCTTGCACACAGCTAAATCGAAGAGGGTGAAGTCTTTAATATTGCTATACCTGAAGAAAGATTTTGATAGTGTCAGTTGGAGTTTTTTGAGGATGATGTTGATTCAAATTGGTCTTACATGGGAAGTGGTTCAGTGGATTATGGGGTGTGTCACAAGTGAAATTTTTTTTGTTTTGGTTAATGGCTCTCAAATAGAGTTTTTTAAAAGTCACAAAGGATTAATACAAGGTTGTCCGCTTTCACCTTGATTGTTCCTTTTGGTGGTGGATGGTTTTAGCAAGATGGTTAAAAAATCTTTCACAATAGGGAAGTTCACAAGTATTAAGCTCTCAAAAGGTCTTTCTATAACCCATCTTCTCTTCGTGGATGATATTTTTATCCTAGGGCTTGATTCTCTTGAGGAGTGGTATGAACTTAAACATATTCTTTCTTATTTTTGTCAAGCCTCGGGGTTGGAGGTAAACTGCCAAAAATCCTTCTTTCTTTACAACAATGTTGATGAGGATAAGTTGCTTCAGATCGAAGTTTTTTATGGTATTCCTTTAGTCTTTATGGATTGTGGGTTGAAATATTTAGGGTTCCATTTAAAAGAAAATGATTACAGGGTTTCCAACTGGTTCTGGCTACTTCAGAAAATTGAGAAGTGTATTGGACATTGGACGTATAGATGGATTTCAATGGGCGGTAGATTGGTCGTATTACAACCTGTCCTCCAAAATCTTCTGGTTTATTTGTTCTCTTTAGCTAAGGTGCCAAATAAAATTTTGTCAAAAATTCAGGGTCTTTTCTTCAACTTCCTTTGGAAGGGGACCAAGAAACCTTCAGGGTTCCATCTAGCCAGTTGGGACTTGATCTCTCGACCTAAATCTCTTGGAGGTTGGGGTATTTGTAATATCCATTGGTTTTCTCAAGCTCTAGCACTCAAGTCTCTCTGGAGGGCTTTGTTTGGTTCTGTACTTTGGAGCAAATCTATAAAAAATAAATATCTTAAAAGGATCAGATGTGGTTTTCTGGTTGCATTTGGAAAATTACAAATTCCTTGTTGCTTCAAATTTCTGGAGGAAGTTTTTGAGCACTTTTCCATTGTTGAAAAAATGGCTTGCGTGGTTTGTTGGTAATGGTTCTCAGGTTTTGATAGGACAAGATCCCTTTGTTGGATGCGACCCACTTTTCAAACTTTCAACTGCTCTCATACAATTTTTAACAACTCTACAGGTCTTCTCTCTTGCTCATATTGGTTTTGATTCTGTTTTAAATAGATCTGGTTCTTGGGACTGGTTAGTTCTTGAAGATCTTGGTATTTCTAGAGATTTGGATACAGAATGGAATTCTTATTTAATGATGCTGAGATGTAGTGTGATCTCTCTTAGAAATGAATATGATGTGGTTGTATGGACTTGGAATCGGTCAAATGGAACTATTTCTACAAAATCAACTTACGATGCTTTGGTTGCTCAAAACTTGAAAGTGGAACCTGAGTGGTGGTTTCAAGGTCTTTGGAAACTACAGGTTCCTATCAAACTCATTCTCTTCATGTGGCTAAGTTTACATGACTACATTTTGACAGATGAGAATTTCAGGCACAGAGGAGGCATTGGACCTACTGCCTACAGTTTGTGTTTACAAGATGAAGAGACCATGCAACATTTGATGGTCTCCTGTGAGATTAAACGACAAATATGGAAAGAGGTTTGCGGGATCTTGAAACTAACGGGTAATTGGAACCTGTTGTCATTGAAGGATAATTTATTGAACTGGTTTCTTATTTTCCCAAAACATAAAACTGTTCCTCTTTTTGTTTCATGGGGAATTTAGAGATATAGAAAAAGGATTTTATTTGAAAAATGTTTAAGGAATGATTATGAACTATGTTTAAGGATTGTGAAGGTTTTAAAAGAGCTTCCCTACTCCTCTTAGGGGTACAATTTTTATTATATATTAAACCCAACCTATTTTTGAGATAGACTGATAGGATTTTTCGATGGTGTTGCTGCAGGAGGGGATTGTGGTATTGGAGTGTTTCTTAAAGTGATTCGGGTTCATTTTTTTAAGATTCACCTTGTTGTTGGCTCAAGTACAAATATAAAAGAAGAGTTTCTTAGGCTGTGGAGCCTTTTGAACTTTGCGTTGAGAAAACAATTTCTTGAATTAATGGTCGCAGGAGACTCAAAAGTTGTTCTTGATTGGTTTGTTGGAAAGTCTCAATTGAATGCACTAAATATTCAGCCTTGGATGAAGAAGATCTCAGACATCAAGCACTCATTTGCATGGCTACAATATTTTCATGTGCATAGATAGTTCAATGCTTTGGCAGATTCACTATCAAATTTTCTCTTGGATGTCCATCTGGTTGGTTGTTTTATGAAGAAATCATCGAGGATTTAGCTGTTTGCTCTGGATCCTTATTTATCTTTTGATCTTACATATTGGGGTTTTCTCTTAGCATCTAGACAAGATGTTTTAGCTCTACTTTTTTTGGAGTTTTGAGTTTTTGGGATATCTATAATACTTCTAAAATAATGTCTTTTTTGACACAAAATTTCCATTTTGGTTAGTAGCACAATATCAGAGATGCTATATTTTTTGAAAAAATTGACGTGTCATATGATTGTTCAAGTCATACTTTGTATTGTAAAGTCTCTTTTGATTCTCAATGAATAGCAAAGAAACTGTTTTTTTTTTTTTTTTCTTTCCTTGCGGAAAAAAAAGAGTTCGTTCAATATTTACATATTTAAATATGATTTACATATTTTCTTGACCAAATAAAATGAGCATGTACAAAATGAAGATTCTTAAAAACTTGTCATTATACATATATATTCTAGAGCATATCCATCTTATACTTCAAAAGAAAAAACTCATTTGCACACATTATGAAACTGTGCCATTCCCCTTTAGATGGATAGATAGAAAGAGAGAGTACTAAAGGGTAAGGCATAGTAGTATAAAAAAGATAGTGGTGCCAAAATGCATATAGAATAAAATAGAGAATAATAATATACAAAACATGTTATAGTTATAGTTTGATCTCTTTAAATTTTATGGATTATGACAAGAGAAAGTATAAGCAGTTTTGTGTTTATCCATTGGCACTTTCATGTAATAAATTGAATACAATGAAAAATGACACGTGTAGGGAAAATCTTTCCATTAGCACTGTCTCAAGAAAATTAGTATCCATTAATGATGTCCTAGAAAATGAATGTCACTTCTCTTAATAAAGCTCCCACAAATTTGGACAAATGACAACTACAATGCGAATTTTACTTCAATCCTTTGAGATTGACACCCAAACCATCTATAATATTATGTTATTAATTCACATAATTAATAAATAAATTGAGATAATTTGTTATGAGTTTATAATTCTTTCACTTCCTATTATGCTTTGGTTAGTACTATGGAAATTAATAGAAGTCAATAGTATTGCATAGTTTGAAAATCACCTTATATTATTTTTTTTTTATATTAATAATAATTTAATTAATTTTAAAAGTTTTTTAAATTTCAAAATAATAATAATAATTTTATATTTCAAAATTTTTAATTTATTTTTCAATATTATTATTCATATTTTTCAAATTTATTTTTCACAATTAATAACATTCTAATTATAAAAAAAAAAAAAACATTTTTTAAAAACAAATAATATTTAAATGGTTAAGTGTGAAGGAATCCTTATTTATGAAGTTAGAGAAATATAATGATCCATAACATTATGCATTAGGAATATGGTTGAAAATATTACAACAATTTATATGGTTAATATAAAGTCCACTAAAGGGTGGGAACACTACATTTAATAAATAACATTCAACTTTTGACATACTATATTTTTCACTTTCAAATTATAACATTTACCATTTATAAAATTTTTATAATGTTATAAAAATAGAAATACAATATTTTGAAATAATCATTGTTTTTAAATTTTTAATCTAAAGGTTATTTAGTTTTCTATTATGTAAAAGTTATGGACAAAAATGAAACCATATTAATGCCAGAGAAAAATTAACTAAGTTTTCATAGTAATTGAGATAACCAAATTTACTATAAGGAAATATGCCAGAGAAAAATTAACTAAGTTTTCATAGTAATTGAGATCACCAAATTTACTATAAGGAAATGTTCCTACCCTGCTATTACTATATGTCTGAGTTCGATTTAAACTATGCCTACTAAGAGATTTATAAGCATAAGAAACATCATCATTGTATCTAATTCAAACCTGGTCTCCCTACAGTCCTACATAGTGATGAGCTTCCTTGGTGTCATCCTTGGATGTTGTGGTTGGCTCGTACTCATCCACGTCAATTGGCATTTTTTTGAACCCGATGGGCTTAGAGTTCCCTTTGCCTCCTCTTGTTATTCAGGTCATTGACCTCTTGGAGTAACCCTGAATCAAATTCCACATTGGGACTTGTAGAATAATTTAAATTTTCCCACAAAATTTTTGAGTGCATGCATAATGTTCCCCTACTCCTTCTTGCTCTTTTCCTAGGCCTACCCAATCATTTCCTTGACTATCCAGTACATTTATTTTATTTTAAAGTACTTTGTTTTTCCGGTCCTAGAGTAATATGGGTCCTCTACCCATTCCTCATCCAAAATCTTCTCTTCTATAGTTGTTTTCCTATGGCCTAATACTACCTCTTCCACCTCCTCTGCTTCCTTTTTCTCTGCCTCTAAGCAAATTTTTTGGTATCGAGTTCCCGCCAGGAAAGCCTCCCGATTTGCGTGCATATTTTTCATTGGCCCTTGGGGAGAGGAAGCCTCTTTTTTCTTGTCCTCTTTCCAACTCCTCCTCTCCTTCTTTGTCATCCATCTAGCCATATTGGACAAGAATCAACTCTCTTATATTACTAGGGAGCCAATTTTTCAAGAACCTTACAGAATTCCTCTTGCCATCACACCTTGCCTAGGTAACGACCACCCTCTACCTTTTCCTAGAAAACAACCTTGCACTTACTCCTCTATGTTTTAGATACCCCAACTCCCTACACGACGGACAAGACTTAGGATCCTTTCTACACGGCAACTTTTTCACCACTAATCTCCCAATAAAACAAAACCATGCATTCTACCCTCGATTTCCTGCATTGGGAGGTTTGTTGCTAGAACACCCCTTTCCAATTATATAGGATATGACTTCTGCCTACTTAACATGCATTAGGCCACCTTTCCAATCCTCTACATTATTTCTCCTTGTACTCTCCATTCTTTCTTCCTGAGACTTCTCCTTCCACAACATTGATGGCCTCGTAGCCCCATCAAGTATACCATCTCCCACATTAATGGCTATCATCAATACCATGCATGGAATGAGCTGGTATGAACCTCTTTGGCTCCGAGCTACCTCGACTCCCACAATTCTTTGTATGCATTAGTGATCTGCTAGTTTTCATGCCCTTGGTTGTCATTTCATCAATCATTAGAGCCTCCACGTGGTTCTGCCTAGTACCGACGAGTGTCACCCCATCCAGGAATTGTTTTTAAATTTTTTAAACATACACTTATCATTTCCTCTAAAACATTTGTCACCCACTTCTTATACTTTTGATTTTCTCTAAACATTTTGGGTTTATATTAATTGGCACCTCTCAAAGTGTCCATGAAAAGACCACCCTACATATTATGAGCTTAATGTGCATAAACCCATTAGCATAAACGTATATAAGAAACACATTTCATGTGTACATGCACATTTGGTATTATAACTTTCTTTGTTGTGATCATAATAAAGTTATGATGTTATTATATGAAGAATACGATTACAAATAATTAACACATCGATAAGATAATTAGGATGGGTTGGTGATACTCTTACCTTTCAAGATAATCTCTAAATTAAAGAATAGATTTGGATAACAAGATACTCTTATGTCAGTTGGGTTTAGCTCGGGTGGTTGGGAGGAATGATTATTATCCTTCCCACCCAGGTTCATGGCTTTGATCCTTGTTGTTGATTGACCTTGCACCTTGAAGATTCTAGGGTTTACCCTGGATACCATCCTCAAAATGAAGGGAAGTACCTACTACATGTTGAGCTCTTAACGAGTATGTTGTTGTAATGGCTTTGATCTTTCTTGTTGATCGTCCTTGTACCTTGAATATTCTGTGGTTTACCCTGGGTACCATCCTTGAAATGAAGGGAAGTGCTTGGAGGTTTTCCCTAGGCAGTGTAACTTGGAAAAAGAAAAAGAAATAAAAAAGACACTCTTAAATATCTTAATCAAATCACTTGTCTATTACTTAAGCCACAATGTCTAAATAACCATGAGAAATAGTTTGTCAATAGCTTTACAAAATACTTGCATTATACAACATTGTAAAAACCGATGGAAAGTTTGGGAAGATGGCACCCTCAAATTGATGTGTAAACATTATAGGATTGAACATATCCACTCTATGTTTCCCAATTCAAGTAAAAGGCTAGAAGATCCACCTATTGAAGGAATACAAAAGCCACAGGAACTCATATTTAGGGGTTTGGGGCATTTCCACCACTTGAAATGTAGCAAAGAGTTGATTTCTCCTAGGGCATGGGATTTCCTTAGTAGTTTGTTCAACATGGGAGACAATTCAGAGGCTTTAAGTTCTTTGGTCCATTCTTTGAACCCTCACAAAAGATCTTAGTCTCATCAAAGGAGATTTGTAAAATGGTTGGAAGTCATTCTTCAGTTGGACCTCCCATCTTTAGAACTAAGAAGGAAAGCCCTCATTTTGTTTGATTGAGCTTTGACAAGAAAGATTATAGGTCTCTAGCCTAGCCCAAAAGCTCTGGAAACTCGGGTGGGTGAGCAATTGTCTCCCAAAATTACAGGACAAGTATCATCTTTTGCTTCTAGTCGTGGATATTTTGTCTTTCTTTTTCTTAATAAAGAAGAGTGGGATCTAATATTATGTTATAGACCATATTTTATGGGATTTAGGGGAATGTATCTAGCCCCGTGGTCCCTAGGCTTCAGCCCAGGAGAACATTAGTTATGATGTGGGTTATATTGCCTCATCTTCCTCTAATTTTCTGGGAGGATTGCACTCTTAGAGACATTGGAAATAAATCGGGTAGATTCATTGATTGAGTAGAACCATAAGGAAATTTGTTTCCTTGCACAAGAATATGTGTGGAGGTTGATTTGGAGTAGGAACTCCTAGAGGCTTTGCAAATTAATATTGGTGGGTGGAGGCATCATTAGAAACTGGATTTTGAAGAGATTAGATTCAAATGCAATATTTGTCCCATTTTATGTACATTTTGCTAAAAGTTGTCCAAAAACCTAAGAGGAGTAGCCACTGTCAAAGTAAATTCAATAGAAGAATCTCAGTTCAAGAAGGTTTCAAGTAGGTTTAGGAATTCTCAATGCAAGGGGATGCCTCAACCAATGGTACCAGAAGAAGGTTTTCCCTCTTCAATAAATGATGAATTTGAAGTTCTAGGGTGTCTTGAGGGTTCATAAATTCCAAAAGACATTGGGAAGAAATTTGAACACGAAGTAGTTGAACCCAACTTGGGTTCAATGCACCCTGACATCGACACATATCCATCCTAAGGATCTAGATCCAACAAAAAAAAGGAGCAGAAGAAGGAGAGTGGGAGGAAGAGGATGCCGGGGAAATAGAGGAGGAAGAAGAGGAGACAAAGGAAATCAAGGATACGAGGAACCACAAAAGCCAACAACCAGGGTTCACTTTGAATCTTCTAAATCCTTTGTCGAAATTTTGAAGAAAAACCCAAATCCCTCCCCTTCTCTTACAAGGGGAAATAAATCTAAGAGGACTTCCAAGACAAAAAATAATATCAACTTGGACAAGGGAGAGATTACAACTAGAAATTGTTAGCTATGTTTTGTTTTTGTATTTTTCTACGTATTCAGTGTGTAAGATTAAGATTATATTTTGAATCCATTTGTCTTTTCTTCTCCCCTATTAATTCTTTTAGAGGAGATGAATAAATCAAGAAAAACTACCAAATTAACAAGATTCTTAATTAACACCTATTGTAACCTTGTTGTAGCATAAAAATATCTCCCAATTAAATATTATTAAAAATATACACACAATAAAAAAAATTAAAATTCAACATTGTAAAATCATAGATAATTTTAAAATTCATAACAGAAAATAAATATTTTATTTCAAAATGACCACCTTTATTATGATATAAACTTTGAAAATAAGTGATAAAGTGTGTTATTTTTTGTTTTAATGAAAAAATTATAACTTTGAAAATAAGTGATAAAGTGTGTTCCTTTTTTGTTTTAATGAAAAAATTATACTCATTGTAAAGACACTGATTGGTATCAATGTTTTGTTTAATAAAATAATAACTTTTAAAACTTGGTATCAATGTTTTGTTTAATAAAATAATAACTTTTAAAACTTTAGTTTTTATTAGAATGTAATAATGCACATCATGATCCCAACATTAAAATGAGAGTTACAACTCAAAACCTATCAGGATCTTAATAATCATATTTTACAAATCATAAATCAAACCACAATCACACTTTGAACTAGAGACCATGACAAAAGCTAAAATTACCCAGAAAAAAAAATCCAAAACAACTCAACAACAACCACAATCTCAGACCGTTAACAAAACACAGAATTAACAACAAAAATAATTCCAACATATTCACTGTATATACATCCAAAACTACTCAACAACAACCACAATCACAGACAGCTTACAGCACCATATAATGCACATCCCTCAATACTCTTTCTTTGAATTAAAGGCCCTGCCAAAACACAGAATTGTCAACAACCACAATATATCCACTGTATATGCGTCCAAAAAACTCGAATCTCAAACAGCGAACAGCACCATATAATGTATATCCCTCAATACTAGCAGGCCCCACCACCCAATCTTCTTCATCAAACCAATCAATTAGACCCGTTAATCCAAAACCATACACGCCAGCTCCTAATCACACCAACACCGAGGCCTCAAATCCATACTGAATCTTGCCATGAACACTGCATTAAATTCTCAGGCCTGTTCAATTCCTTCCTGGGTTTCCGTACAGAAGTTAAAACCCCGAAAGGAAAAGACCATGATGGTCAAACAAACTTGAAGACTGTGCCCAATAACGACCGTCAAAACAACATAAACTTCATTATAAAACCTCTGTTCAATCTAATGTAACATTTTGATCAAGTTACGTTAAATTTAATATAACATTTTATTAATGGTGTTCATATCTTAACATTTCTTTGGTTTGTTTGGCAGAGAATGAATTAGCTTAGTAGTTTTATCGTGGCCTGAGTTTCTTCGTGGCCGATTGCAGGATGACAGAAGGCACTGCACCCGGACAACAAAGAAATTGAGGGATTTTAGACAGCGCATGCGAAGAATGCGGGAAAACAAAGAAATTGAGGGCTTTTAGACAGCGATTGCAAATAATGCGTAAAAAATGGATCGCTGAGAAACTTTTATGAGAAAAATGTCCCATGCAGTGAGTCATCGATGATTCCAATCAATTGACAGGAAAGCATTGACGGCCACCAAAAGCAAAATGAAGGAATGGAATTAAATAATTTATGTATTTACAATCATGTTACTCAGATTTCTTGCTGCTCTTCTATTTTTTGTACTGGCTAGGGTATAAACGATCTAATATATTACCAAACAATAGTAGAACTGCAACGCTGTCCAAATCAAAGCCGAAAAGAAAAGTGCGCGCTACGGATGTTCGTCGGCCATCCAAAAAAGATCCGCGTTCGTCGGCCAAATCTGAATCTGAAAACGGGACAACCCGATGCAAGCTTCAAGAGACATCTTCGGCCGTGGTCATACTACATGGAGGTTGAATCCCGATAGCAGCAACCAGGTGAAAGCGCAAGGTCGGATCGTGTGGCTCTGCACTTGCCAAGTGGCAGATCCAACTCTGGATCGTGTGGCTCCGATCGCGTTGCCCAGATTCCGTACCATTTGGGACGTACTGTCTACTAACAGGTGTGGGATCCGTACCATTTTCGTCGTACGGTCCGCTAAACGGCCCATTAGATTTTTGACATCTGGCGTGCATCCAACGGCCAGATTTAAGGGCTCTGGACACACCACGTGGCGCACAACCAACGGTTAAATCAGGTGGCTGTTATTTCGCCACGTGGAACGCATCCAGTGGCTAGATCTGGCGGCTCTGGTCTCGCCATGTGGCATGCATCCAGCAGCTGTTGAATCGCCAGGTGGCGTGCATCTAACGGCTCGATCCAACGGCTCTGAACATACCAAGTGGCGTGCATCTAACAACCCAATCCAAGGGCTCTGAACAGGCCATGTGGCGTGCATCTAACGGCTCGATCCAAGGGCTCTGGACTCACCACGTGGTGCGCATCCAATGGGTAGATCGAAGGGCTCTGGACCGGCCACGTGGCCTGCATCCAACGGCCAGATCCAAGGGCTCTCATCTCGGCACGTGGCGTGCATCCAACAGCCACATCCAGCGGTTATCATCTTGCCACGTGGCGTGCAGCCAACAGCCAGATCCAACGGCTCTCATCTTTCCACGTGGCTTGCATCCAACGGTCAGATTCAGCGACTGTCTTTTTGCCACGTGGCCTGCATCCAACGGTTAGATCCAAGGGCTCTGATCTCGGCACGTGGCCTGCATCCAACAGCCAGATCCAGCGGTTATCATCTTGCCACGTGGCCTGCATCCAACAGACAGATCCAACGGCTCTCATCTTTCCACGTGGCTTGCATCCAACGGTCAGATCCAGCGACTGTCTTCTTGCCACGTGGCGTGCATACAATGGCGAGGATCTGACCGTTAAATATATGACACGTGGCAACTGCAGAGACGCAAGATCTAACCATTGGATATGTGCCACGTGGCAGACGTGAGCCAGAAAATCGAACCGTTCAATATTTGCCACGTGGAAGGTGTGAGCCACAAGATTGACCGTTCGATATGTGCCACGTGGTAGATGCAGATTCAGAATTCTCGGTACTGGTTGTTAATGTGGGATATATCGCGGGTGTATTGTTGCAATTTTCCGGTATTTCATGGAAAGTTATTGCTTGCATATGCAGAGGCCTCTGACATCAATGCTATTGCGATTTGTATCAAATAAAAGAAATGACAGCAGATTGATTTGTATGTATCAATCGGATGCGAAGAGGGGGGCAACAATTGGTATTTACGCTCGTACTAGCATTGACCTGAGAATTGAAATTCATAGGCAGTGAAATTGTTTGAATATTTGGTGTTCGGTGGAATGGTGAGAATGTTTGTGCAGTCACCTCCCTGATGTGTCAATCTGACTGTGTGTATTCTAAACCAGCAACAAGTTTCATCAAGTCCAAGTAAATTAATACTCTCTCAATTTTCATGTTTCAGCGGCTTCTACTTTGTTGTTGTTTTCATCATTTAAAAGTTGTTGTTTTCAAGGATACAAAACAAATATTCGTTTCTTCATAAATTGATTGTTGCATGTACTGAGCTCGCCATATTTGAAAGGCATTCCTACAGGCCATGGATTTAGCAAAATACAACCTTCAAAGCCGAGGATTATCCTCCACGAAAATACAATACAGGGAAGAGATACCACAATTAAAAAGCATGCTGTATCAACAGTTGATGTAACATAACTTGTGAGTAATATTATAATCCATGATAATTGAACAAATAAGTAATATAGCAGCCGATAACTTGAATTTTTTTTTTTTGGAAGTTTGTAATTTAATAATTTAAAATTAAATAATTTGGGGCTTTTTTAAGATGATCCTAGTTATAATTAATAAATTAATTATTTATGATTATGTAAGTTATAATTAATAAATTAATTATTTATGATTATGTAAGTTATAATTAATAAATTAAGGTAAGTGTTTAGGTAAGTTAAAATATTATTTATGATTATGTAAGTTATAATTAATAAATGAAGGTAATTGTTTATGTAAGTTAAAATATCTTCTAGGTTTATGTGCTTATCCATGGGCACTTTCGTGTAATAAATTGAATACAATAAAAAATGACGTGTAGGAAAAATCTTTCCATTAACAATGCTTCAAGAAATTTAGTATCCATTAGTGGTGTCCTAGAAAATGAATGTCGTTGCTCTTAGTAAAGCTCCCACAAACTTGAACAAATGACAACTACAATACAAATTTTACTTCAATCCTTTGAGATTGACACCCAAAAAATCTCTTTAAATTTTACAAATCATGATAGGGAAAGGTAATATAAGTAACTCCACTATTATCCACGGGCACTTCTATGCAATAATTGAAGACAATAAAAAATGACATGTGAGGGGAAAATGTTTCCATTATCAATGGGTTAAGAAATTTAGAATCCATTAATGGTGTCCTGGAAAAATAATGCCATAGTGCTTAGCAAAGCTCCCCAAATATGGACAAATGGCAAGTACAATACAAATTTCTATAGCTTCAATCCATTGAGATTAACACCATGCATGAAATACTTGAAAATTTTGATAGAGCTTACCAGTTGTTGTTTGAAATAGATAATGAAATTGGACAATCCAACATAGTTCCTTTCCTCTTCCTCATCTCAACACCAAGGACCAAGATTGTTTTGTAGATTGTTATGCAGTTGTTTTACTCTAAGTTTTTAAAGTTTTATGTACAGGGAAGATGTTATAGTGATAACAATCGGGTAGCCAAACGGTTATCTAACAAAATGTAACAAACTTAAAACTTAGGTTATCTAAGAATGAATGCAAAAATTGCATCCAAACTTGTTATCCAAACTTAAAAATTAGGTTATCTAATTGAATTGTGGTAGAGCTAGAGAATAAGACTTAGAAGTTGTTAGCCAATAACATGTTTTATAAGAGCAATTTAAATATTATATAAAAAAAATCAATCTGTTTGGTCTCTGTACAAGATTGGATAATGGGGAACTATTTGTAGTGGAAGGCTAACTAATTGATGGTCAATCATCTATTCAAACTTCATCATGGACTAATAATGAAATAAATATGTTTTGAACATAATAAAATGAAAGTATCAAGGTCTTGAAGAGTAATTAAATTATGAAATTCGGTATAATTTTTTTTTATATTATTACAACGTAGTAAAATGAAAGCATTAAGGTAAAGAATAATTGAATTATGAACTTAGTAAAATTGTGGTTTATATTATTAAAGAGATGGCATGTTAAACAAAAGTGGTGGTCATCCTTAAACTCCTTTGTATCCTAAGGTGTTTTTGAGTGGATCTAACAACCAATTTCATTTTTTTAACTGCATATCATACTAAGATTGACAAAATATTTGTGATATTTCAATTTCTTTTTATTAATAATTTTTATGATCACTTTTTATGTTAACTTTAAACTTCATCTATATAAAACATTTTGTATTACAAATTTTATGGTTACTTAGTATTTTTTATTTTCTTTAAAACTAAATTCCAAATTCAAATTATGTTGGGAATAAGTATCATAAACTTTGAACCAAATCTATCAAAATTTTGAACTTTGATGACTTGATGATTATTTTTTCTTAAATATCACATTTCACTAAATGTGGCTTTCTATAGATAAAAATTTATGAGTTCATCAATACAATGTACTTTGGTTTTTCGATAGTACTCTGCTCATTTAAATATGTACAAGTTTGCCCAAAATGATTAAAGAAATGTCTAAATACACCAAAAATAGATGAAGGACACATAATGATGAGAAACTAAAAAAGACTAAAAACAAATAAATTAGAAAATAATTTCATATATGACAAAACTAACTATATAAAATTATTGTCTTTATTTGAGCATAAAATGAATATGATTATGTTTTATATATACTAGCTATAATTTAATATAAGTATGGGTCCAATTTCAGTTATATATTAAGTGAGGTAGATAGTGAAAACTTTAGGAAGGGGAGAATCCTATGTAAAGTAGACCTAAGTAGTTCATAGTATTTTGGTTAAGGTTTGAGAAATATGGATGAGGTAAAATTGTGATAGTATATTGTGAATGAGAAAAAGTTACAACAAAATCATTACTTTGGTTAATAATAGCAAAAATTTATGTTATATTATTTTATAAAAATTTTACAAGTTGATTTAAAGGGTCCTTAAAACTTGATAAACATGCATTCCATACAAACAATCTTAAAATACTTTAACACTATTGATGGAATAATTCCCTCTCGAAATAACACCAAAAGTTAACTATATCAAATATACTATTTATATTAGTGAAAAATGAATATAGATATGTTTTATATATCCTACTTATGGTTTACTACTCAAGTAGACATTATTTCAAGAACATGTACAATATATAATTTATATATTATGCAAGGTATTATGAAGATTTAGGCCTTATTATGTGGATGATTTCTTGATATACATGTATAGAAATGTCAGATTTTCTTAATTTTTTAGAGCAATAGTTTTACTAGAGTTCTTAGATATTATTTTACATTAACAATTATATCATGTACTGAAAATTATGAACAATGTAAACAAGAACAAGAAGACACAAGAGTTTATCTTGGGAAAACCCCAAACCCGGGGAAAAACCCAACCAACCTTTCTTAGATAGATTTTCTCCAATAATATAATTCAACCATGAACCATCTCTCAAGAGAAACATATAATGAAGACACCCTAACACAAGGCTAGCACACTAGATAGAGCTAACATACCAAATAGCTACAACAGTAGCACCATACATAGATAGTGCACCTCTTCCAAGGAGAGCGCTCAAGAGAAATCAACACCAAGAATAACCAAGAACTCCAAGAGCTATAGTGTTGCGTCTTCCTTCCTTGCCTCAGTTTAGCACCTTCTTCTTGAGTGAGACATGAGTGAGTGTGTGTCTCCAAATGAGCAAGACGTCTCCTTATTTATAACCTTCAAGTCACTTTGGTTGGGCCGACTTCTTCTCTAGGAAATTCTATTTTCATTTTCATTTTTCCTATGGGTCGACTTCTCTTTCTATAGGTTCTAATTCCACTTATTCTTTTTCTTATGGGCCAACTTCTCTTTCAGGGTGTTCTTCCACTGTTCAATGGTCTTCCTTTGACTTCTGGGATCTTCTTCTCTATCTAAGAAAGGTTTTCTAGGAGGAAAATACCTCATGTAGCTACCAAAAACATCAACACTCCCTCTTAGCTTGGGAGGTATTCTTCCACAATGTTTTCTTTTAGTAGTCCAATGACTACCCTACAATCAACTGGTAGCCCCAAGCTACCGCCATACCACTAGTAGCTCAAATCTTCTGCCATAGTCTCTATGACTAAATTGCAATCAACTAGTAGCACACAACTACTACCTTTATGTCCAGTACTACACGACTATTGCCACATTCCTCATGACTTTGAAATGATGTTTCTCTTCTACCAGTAGTCATATTAAGATCTAACCACTTCTCATGGCTTAGGAAAGACTATCACCATAGCCCCATTCACACCTAGCCACTTCACATGGATTAGGAAAGTCTATGCCATGGTTCAATACCATGCTACAAGTCTTATTCACACCTAGTGACCTCACATGGTGTAGGAAAGACTTGCACTAGGCTTTGATGTTTTGCCTCTCCCAGTAGTCTTATTCGCACCTAGCCACCTCATATGGCATAGGAAATACTACAATCATAGCCCCAAGGCTACATCACGGTACAAGATCATGCTACAAGTCTTATTCACATCTAGCCACCTCACATGGCATAAGAAAGACTTGTTCCAGGTTGTACATTACTCCCTCAATCACCTCACATGACTGATCTAGGAAACCCTTGGCCAAAGGGGAATCCTTGTAACAACCCAAATTGATTAATTTTATCATAGTTTTTAATTTTAATTTAATTAATTATTAAAATATATTAAATGAGTCTTTTATTATTTTATTATTAAAAGGTGGGTGAAGTAATTAATGGGGGGATAAGGTTGTTGGGGAATTAATGAGGAGGATTTGAGAGAGGAGGCTAAGGAAGAAGGGGAGGACTTGGAAGGAGGATCTCATTCTTTTTTCTAGAATTTCTGAAAGATAGAGGAGGAGGAGGAAATAGGAAGAATTATTTTGGAAACTCTCATAGGGCATTGTTGTTGCTGGGAATTTTGGGCTCGCGGGCCAGGAAACCACAAGGATTCCTAAAGCTAGGGAGCCAAAGAGGTTGTTCCTAGTTGACTGGGAGGTTAATATTTAGTTTGGGCAGTTGGGCGGGATCATCAACAACCAGGAAAGGGGCTAAATCAACTAAGCTACAGGTTGAGTTAGATACTTTATGCATTTTACTAGTGATCTGTTATCATTATATTGTTGTTGATTATTATGATGTTAGTATGTTGCTACTAGTATGTTGTTATGTTCTTAGTATGTTGTTGTTATTATGTTGTTAGTATGATGTTATGTTGTTAGTATGATGGTGTTATTAGCTTGCTGTTGATTATCATGTTGTTGTCGATTATTATGTTGGTATAAAGAAAATCAAGAAAGGAAATTATAAACTAAGTTGCAACAATTAAAGTAGTAAATTAGAAAGTATTTATTTATATGAGGATTTGTAATGTAGGCCTTACAAATGGTATCAGAGCCTGGTTTCAAAACTGAAACCTTGGGCTTGAACAACCACTTAGTTGTGAAAACCAGTTCCTAAGATAGCATGTAACCTACAACCTGAACCTTGGACATGCAACTACCCTTTATTTACAACCCTTAATTAAACCAGAAATAACCTAGAAATGACCCTGGAACCCTAAGGAAACTACCCAAAAAATTATTGGACAAGAGGGTGAGTGCACCATGGAAAAGACCCTGCCACACCTCTTTCAGCCCCATGTCCATATGTTCCTTGTTCCACTGTTCCAGGCTCTATACCTACAAACATACTCACTTGCAAAAGAACACGAGGAAATAATTATAAGGGTTAGATGCAATAACAAAAAAAAAATGCAATAATATATATAAAAAAATTGCAATAATATAACAAATAACAAAAAAAAAAAAAAAAATGATTGGGCTTACACCTATCAAGCCCTAACCTCCAAGCATAGGACCAAATCCTGACACCAAATCAGCGTTCAATATTAGCACCAAATACAAGCCAAAGCACCAAGCACCATGCCAAGGAGAGCTCATGGCTAACCAAGTAGAGCCTTGTACATTGGACAACCACATTATCTCTTTCTAGACATTGCAGTAGAGCAATCTTGAATTGGCATATGCCTCTCCCACAAGAGGTTGGGTCAAGCCGGTGCACTTTCTGAAAAGCATAAAATCTACAGAGATAAGCAACACGTGGGCACTCCAATTCTATTTCATTGGCGACCCGAAGAATGGGAGCAACGCTCACAATAGATGAAGGCACGATTTCTGTGTCAAATACTTATGTAGAAAATGTGCTTCCTGCACTCGTTGGTTTTCGAGATAAACGCCTTGAACTCGCCATTTTAAAGACTTTAACTAGTGGATGTCAAGATAAGTGTCAACGAAAGAATAGTTTTCTCGAACACTCTTCATTGCATGCAAAACCTTTGATGGCTCTATTTTCAGCGATAATGTCCAGGCTCCCTTTCGAGTCATTGTAGCAGAGTTGTTTTGAAATGGTGACCGCCTCAACCACTAGATTTCGAGTCCAATTTGTGATCTTTTTCAAATGCATAGAACTGACAAAGATAGGAAACTCTTGGACACTGAGCCTCAAACTCATTAACAACACGTATAATGGGCATTATGCCTGCAAGAGATGGCAGAATAAATTCATTGTCAAATGCCAAATCTGGAAGGTTTCCGGTGGTATGAGTCCTTTGTAGATGTTGTGTTGACAAATCAACACTTCTTCCAACCATTGTTTTTGGTATATATTCTTACACAGGGCAGGCAATACTACTTCTGATCATTTCTCAAATGGGTAACCTGTCCCTTCAACCTCGAGACCAATGATGAGCATGTCTGCCCAGAGGGGAAGGGATCCATTAGTGAGAATCTTAAGCGCAATAGAGCTACTGATAAGCTCTTGAATATTAGCCCTGATGAGATCAATTTTCGCCATTACCCACAATATGAGCCTCGAGCACAGTGTGTACTCCTCCCTGCAAAGCTTTGAAATATGGCACCCCGTCACCATGCCCACTCTCACCGCAAGCAGTTGGATTACCAAATCCATGCCCGTCGCCCACATCAGAATCCATAGAAAGGAGGTGGTCCGCGGGTGGACATTAGGCCACGACCTGTTGAAGGAGGAGCGAGAGGAGGCGGCGGGCGTGTGGTGCTCGTTCGGTAATGAAGGTGAGGCTCAACCAAGGTGAAGGTGTCGGTGAAGGTGTCGACTGTGTGTAGAGGGTGTAAGAGGGGACACACACATCGAGGGATATGTGAAGGTGGTGGTGCAAAGAGAAGACGAGGGGATCAGATAGGAATGATGAACACATAAGGAATCAACACCATCCATAGTTAGCACCAGGTGTTATCATCCACCGAAAACATCCATAGCCATGCACCAGGTGTTACGATCCACCTGCACCTCCCAGACTTCCATTCTGGATTTGGTACGCAACCAGAACTAGAGGTAGGAGTCGACCATGGAGCCATGGTCACGCTCAAACCCCTTTCAAAACCATTACTTGAAATTACTTGTAGAGAAAACAGATTCAATGGAGAAAGGAATGACCAGTGAAAGAAAGAGAGGGTAGGGTTTTGTGTTTGTAAATTATTTTATTATTTGCGAGAATAGAAAGAGGAAGCACGTGGGCCTCATGCGAGGTCCCACGTTGCTCACATGGTGAGCAACATGGTTGTTTTAATTTGTTTCTTAGGGGTCATACAAATATATATATATATATATATGCTTATATATATATATATATATATATATATATTTCATTTATATTTTATTTTTATTAAAATTTAGTTTATTTAATTTTACATATGTATTTTAAATAAAAAATATAAAGTTTATTAGTTAATCTAATGATATATATGATTTTAAATAAAAAAAATATAAAGTTTATTAGTTAATCTAATGATTAAATTAACATTATAAAGTTATAATGTTAATAATGGGTTTGCAACTAATGATGGATTAATTAACTAATAACATTATATAATCTTAGTTAATTAATTAATAACATAGGTTATATATATGATTAATGAATGTAATAGTGTTATATTATAATTAATATTATAAAGTTAAAGGTCGTTGTTGAGTGGGGGGAGTTTGACACATGTCATGGTGAATAGTTAAGGTATAGTAGAAGGTTAAATATGAAGGTGAGAGAGTTAGTAGTTTACTTAGGCGAAGATACCAATATTAGATGCTTTAACCCTGACCTAAGCCACTTACCCTAAAGAGAGTAGCGTCTATTTACGGACAAGTAAAAAAACTTATGCCTAACCCTATGTTTGCAAGTATAAGTTGATAAAATGTGGAATGCCTTAAACTCTTCCCTGATAAGATTTTGGTTGATGCAGATTCAATCATTTAAAATGGTTAGGACTCAGGGAAATCGAGGTCGAGGGGCATCGTCGCAAGGGCCGCAAACGTCGGCGCTGCCACCACCATCCGCTGGATTAGCTCTCATTTTGCGCTCTTTGGAGGCTATTAATGAGACATTAAAGGGACGCCAGCCAACTTATGTCAAAGTGGAACCCCCACCATCTGGAGTGGGTAACCCTAAAATGTCAAGGGACTTAGAGGGAGGGCCTCCACCAGGGGACATCACCAAATAACTACAGAAGATCAAACTCCAAGAGTTTGATGGGGGTCATGCAAGTGAACATGCAGAGGCATGGTTGGAAGGAATGACACGATGTTTCACCTTAAGAGACTATGCTTCCACATCAAAGGTGAAAATAACGATCTTTTAGTTGAGGGACAGTGCCTTGAACTGGTGGGGTAACCTGGAGAGGCAGTTGCACCTTACCCCATACACGATCTCATGGGAGATTTTTGAGGAGAGGTTCCAGATGAAAATTTTCTTGCGTACTACGAGGAACAATATGCAGGAGCATTTCATGCTCTAGTTAAGAGAAACAAGACCGTGGAAGAGTATGAGATCAGGTTCATGGAGTTGGTAAAATATGTCTTGTACATGGACAACGATCAACGACAAGCAAAAAAATTTGTGTACGGTTTAAACCCTAAGATAAGGGCCATGGTACAGATGTGGAAACCATATTCAGTAAACGAAGCAGTTGAAAATGCAAATTATGTGGAGGAGCATATGAGCTTAAATGGAGGTATGATATCAACCCTTCCACAACATCATGGATTCGTGGGGAAGGCCCCTAGGATATTCTCCAAGGGAGGAAGCTTTAGGAAACCTCCTTATGGAAATAGATTCACACCTAGAGAAATTGCTACAAGTATTTCAATAGCAGCGAGTGTAGCATCCCACTCATTACCAACGACACAGGAAGGTCCACGACCTTCTCAGGGAGAAACAAGTAGGGGTAGGGGCTTCAGGGGAAGGAACTCATTTCAGAGACCTTCACAGGGAAGTGCACAAGTTCCATCTCGTGTTACTTGTTGGGGGTGTGGAGGACCCCATTACCAGCGTGACTGCCTAGAGTCACAAACATGATTTGTGCATAGAGAAGGAAAGGCCCCGATGGGAAGAGCGAGTAGTAGCCACTAGATTTATGAAACGGTTAATAATCGCCAGGAAGAACTTCAATCCACGGTGGTGGAGTTGTCAGGTATGCCAAATCATGTCAATGTTAAAATTTTATTTGATTCTGGTGCTACAGATAGTTTCATTTCACCTTGTGCATTATAAAAGTGTGGGTTGGCATCCTACGAGCACGATGAATAAATAAGTCGATATGGATTCGGGAGAAAAACAAGCAGTAGGACATAATATCGATAATTGTCTAGTAGACCTGGGAGTGTGTACTACTAGGTTGAAAGTGTACATCACTGCTCTAGGGACGTATGACCTAATCATTGGAATGGACTGGTTAGAAGCCCATCGAGCTTTGGTAGATTGTTTCGTGAAGAGGGTGCTTTGTGTTGATGATGAAGGGAGGTCAGTAGAGATCCATGTGTACGGAGGAAAGTGTCTCTACGCTTTATCTCGGCCATGAAGGTTAAACGTTGCATGAGGCAAGGTTTTCAATTATATGTAGTGAAAGTAGTCAATGAAGGGAAAGGACCCTCCTTGGATCAACATCCAGTATTGTCGGAGTTTAAGGATGTTTTTCTGAAAGAGTTTCCAGGGTTACCTCTTCAGAGGGAGCTTGATTTTACCATTGAGCAAAACTGGTGCAGAGCCAATTTCCAAGAATTCGTATAGGATGACAGCGCTAGAAATTTGTGAGTTGCATATGGAGTTGAAGGAACTACTTGACTTAGGGCTAATAAGGCCTAGTGTCTCACCTTGGGGTGCACTAATAATTTTTGTGAAGAAGAAGGATTGTTCCTTACGACTGTGTATATATTACAGGGACTTGAATGATGCTACAGTGAAAAATAGGTACCCAATGCCACAAATAGATGAACTCTTTGATTAGATGAAAGGAGCAACAGTTTTCTAAAAAAATTCTCTACGATCAGGGTATCACCAGTTAAGGATTAAGGAAGGCGATATTCCTAAAACTGCATTTCGAACTAGGTTTGGGCATTACGAGTTCGTTGTAGTGCCTTTTGGTTTGACCAATGCGCCAACAGTGTTTATGAGCCTCATGAATGGTGTATTCTGAAATTACTTAGACCGCTTTGTATAGGTCTTTCTAGATGATATCCTCATCTATTCCAAGAACAAAAGAGAACATGAGGAACACTTGCGAGTGGTGTTGTCATGCCTTAGAAAGAAAAAATTGTATGGCAAGTTGTTGAAGTGTTCTTTCTTCCAGAAATAAATTCACTATTTAGGTCATATCATTTTTGGTGAAGGAATCTTTGTGGACCTAGAAAAGGTAAAGGCCATTATGGAATGGCCAGTGCCAAAAAATTCTCATGAGGCAAGAAGATTCATGGGGTTAGCGGGTTATTATCGGAGATTTGTGGAAGGTTTCTCTAAAATAGTGAAACCCATCACCACTTTGCAGCGCAAGGGGGTCAGGTATGAATGGACAGAAGAATGCGATATTGAATTCATCGAGCTTAAGAGGTTACTAACTAGTGCACCGATTCTATGAGATCCGGATATGGAAAAAGACTTCATAGTCTGCACAGATGCCTTGAAGAAAGGGCGGGGGGAGTGCTAATGCAAGATGGAGGAGTGATAGCATATGCATCAAGGAAGTTGAAGAAACATGAGGAGATTTACGCTACTCATGATTTAGATTTGGAAACTATAATTCTAGCTCTGAAACTTTGGAGGCACTATCTAGTGAGGTGAAACTTTGAGCTCAAAATGGACCATGAAATATTAAAGCATCTCTTCACTCAAAGGGATCTCAATGCCAGACAGAGGCGATGGAGTGATTTTATGAGTGAGTACGAATTTGGAATTTCGTACATCAAGGGAAAGGAGAATGTGGTCGCAGATGCCTTGAGAAAAAGACCACGTGTCTTCTCCTTGGTACCCTTAAAATTTAATCTTAAGGAGCATGTGTTGGGGAAAATTCTCGGAGATATGGTATTTAAGGGTTACTTCAACCCTCTAGAATGGAAGGCAATTAGATCCAAAGTATGAAGGATATATCCTGGAAGAAGATGGATTATTAATATATCAAAGAAGGATGTACATCCTCGAAGGTGAGGATATTCGAAGCATCATACTCAAGGAAGCCCATAGAGCACTTTATTGTGCACATCTGGGTGTGAAGAAAATGTACGCAGACATGAAGAAGCTTTTCTTTTGGGTAGGCATGAAGCATGATGTAGTCCATTTCGTCGCCAAGTTCCTAGAGTGTCAAAAAGTGAAGGCTGACCACCACCACCCGACAGGTCTCCTACAACCGCACGATGTTTCTATGTCCAAATGGGAAGTCATTTCTATGGATTTTGTTGTGGGATTGTCGCTCACATGACATAGTCACAATGCCATTCTTGTGATAGTTGATAATTTTACCAAGAGTGCTCATTTTATTCTGGTTAGAGACACTTATGATGTCATTGATGTGGCATGCATGTTTATAAGTGAGGTCATCCATTTGCATGGGTTACCCAAGAAGATCATTTCATATAGGGACTCTCGATTTACATATAGGTTTTGGACAAGTTTGCAGTTAGCGTTGGGGACTCAATTGAACTTAAGCACAACTTATCGTCCTGAAACAGATGGGAAAAATGAGAGAGTAAATCAGGTTATGGAGGACATGCTTAGGATTTATGTTATGGATAATCAAACCCATTGGGATAAGTACCTACCTCTGGTAGAGTTTGCCTACAATAACAATTTTCATAGCTCCATTGGAATGCCACCATACGAAGCCCTATATGGAAGGCCATGCAAGAGACCGTTGAGTTGGGAAAGGTTAGAAGACCAAATGACAATTGGGCCAGAATTGATTCAAGAGATGGAGGAATAGGTGATTCAGATTAGGCAGCGACTAAAGGAAGCACATGATAGACAAAACATTTATGCTGATGCACATAGGGATGACCAAAGTTATAAAGTGGGAGATCAAGTTTTCATTCGTATCATGCCTAGTAAAAATACCATTCGGTTCGGGAAGGGGACAAAGTTGTCGCCTCAATTTATAGGATCGTTTAAAATCTAAGAGAGAATTGGACCTGTTTCCTATCGTCTCGTACTTCCACCCCACTTGCATAAAACTCATAACATTTTTCATGTATCTGTTCTACGCCAATATGTTGTTGATGAATCTCGTAAATTGAATTGGAAGGAATTGCAGGTATCGGACGCGGGAACCCTCATGGTTGAATTGTTACGCATATTGGACCATAGGGTCCGACAACTAAGCAATCGTCTCGTAGACCAAGTTAAGGTCTAGTGGGACAAGTATAGCCCAAGATCTGTTGCTTGGGAGGATGCAGAGACCTTACGAAGAGATCATCCCTCACTTTTTTGACCACCTCGGGAATATGTTTTCCCGAAGGTTGGGTGTATGTAATGCCACCTTTTGACTTAGATAACTAGAATTACCTAAGGCCTAATTACACTTATTTTATATTCACTGTGAAACTATTAATGATACACTTGAACTTTTAAGACGTATGAACCTATGTTAATGTCAACTCTATGAATGTTTAACGTTATTTGAATTATGATGGATATTTTGCAATCTATTCCTAACTTGAAAATTTTGACATTTAAAGTTGTTGGTACGTGGATACCGAATTGAGATTATGGTTAAATGCATTTACATGATGATAATGCATAGATATGTATGAGTTTGTGTTATAGACTAATATGTAGGTCAATGGGCTATGAAATAGCCAAAGGATAATGATAATAAAAGGTTGACATCGTGAACACTGACCGATAAACAATATGGTATGAATCTTTGTATGTGAAATTATGTTGGTTCGAATGCATTCCTATGATATGTGGACCAATGCAGGTTTTTCAGGTGGCGAGACTGCCTAAAACTGAATATACGATGACAAAATTCCTAGCAGCACAGTGCCACTGTATGTTCCATGGTAGGGTGTGGACCCTAGTCCTATTAGGAGGGGTGGAGGTATTTCCCATCGTGTATCCTCTGAAACTTGAAGTCATGGGAGGATGGTGTTATCTCACACTCCCCTAGACATGTGATGATGACTATCAGTTTCCTGCTGGGGAAGCCTAGTCAAGAGAGTTGACACTTCTGCTTACGGGTTCTATTTGGAGTTAGGTCAATATAGTTGATGCTCCAAGATAATCCAACAAAGGTCGAAGGATAGGGATGGAAGATGGAAGTAAGTTAGGGAGGAAGGATAAATAGAAGTAGTTGAGAGTGTGTGAGGATTTCACCTTATAGAAGAATTTATTGATTTCCTCTTTTTGAAAAACAAATATATGTATATATGTATATTTATATTTACTTAACTAAACTACAATTATCTAAGTGAATGTTGCTTGTGCTAAATTATTGTAATTGAGGAATTTCATGAACATTTTAAATAGTTTACTATCTTTTATGAAATGAATGGTCTTGTTGATTGGATTATACGCATACAAGAATTAATTTAGGTGTGATAATTATTTTCATTAGTACATGTACGAGTCTTGTATGTGCTAGCTACACATCTATTCCTTGCACATGTACACTAGTATGTATAAGTATTTTAAATTGATGATGTTGATTATTTGTTGTGGATGTATGAATCATGTGTCGTTACCCTTGTATTGTAAATTACTCTAACTTCGGGATGAAGTTTCTTGAAGGGTGGGTGTATGTAACAAACCAAATTGATTAATTTTATCATAGTTTTTAATTTAAATTTAATTAATTATTAAAATATATTAAATGAGTCTTTTATTATTTTATTATTAAAAGGTGGGTGAAGTAATTAATGGAGGGATAAGGCTGTTGGGGAATTAATGGGGGAATAAAGATGTTGGGGAATTAATGGGGGATAAGGTTGTTGGGGAATTAATGAGGGGGATTTGAGAGAGGAGGATAAGGAAGAAGGGGAGGACTTGGAAGGAGGATCTCATTCTTTGTTTTAGAATTTATGAAAGATAGAGGAGGAGGAGGAATTTGGAAGAATTGTTTTGGAAACTCTGAGAGGGCACTGTTGTTGCTGGGAATTTTGGGCTCGGGGGTCAAGAAACTGCAAGGATTTCTGGAGCTAGGGAATCAGAGAGGTTGTTACTAGTTGGATGGGAGGTTAATGTTCAGTTTGGACAGTTGGGAAGGATCATCAACAACCAGGAAAGGGGCTAAATCAACTAAGCTACATGTTGTTATTATGTTGTTTTTATTATGATGTTAGTATGCTGCTATGTTGTTAGTATGCTATTATTATTAGCTTGTTATTGATTATCATGCCATTGTCGATTATTATGCTGGTAGAAAGGAAATTCTAAACTAAGTTTCAACAATTAAAGTAGTAGCTTCGAAAGTATTTATTTATATGAGGCTCTGTAATGTAGGCCTTACAATCCTGTTGGAGGAGAAACATCACACATCTGTCTCAACGAGGGTGGGCATTTTGCATCACACCAAGATTGTCTCTGAAGTACTCATACGTCACTCTAGACAAAGGCTTGGTGAGAATGTATGTTATCTTCTCATTTGTGGATATGTACCATAGCACCACACCTCCTCTATGCACCATGTCTTGGATGTAATGGTATTTGATCTCTACATGCTTCAACTTGTCATGAAAGACAAGATTCTTTGAAATCTTTACACAACTTTGATTATCACAATGTATCAAAGTTGGCTCCAAATCTAGATCAAATAACCCTGCAAGCAACTTTTAAAGCCACACTGCTTCATGGCTTGCAATACTAGCTGAAATATACTCTTCCTTTGTTGTATTGAGTGCCACTGAAGTATGTTTTTTGCTCAACCATGAGATCATACCTGATCCCAAACTGAAGCACCATCCTGATGTGTTTTTCTAGTCCACTTCACTCCCCGCCTAGTCAAAGTCTATATAACCATGCAACTTCAATTCTCCATCCAAGACATATCTAATACCATATCCAATTGTACCATGCAAGTACATCAACACATATTTTTCTTCTATCCAATGTACATGTCTAGGCTCAACCATGCACTGACTCAAAGTGTTCACCAAAAAACATATGTTTGGTCTGGTATTAACCATATACATCAAGGATTCAATCAGTTGTCTATACATCATGGGATCTACCAAATATGGAGATTAATCATTCAAGAGATTCAGATTTTTAACCATAGTTGTGGCCATGGACTTGCAATCCATCATCCTGAATTTCTGTAGGATCTCAACGGTAAATTTTCCTTGGATAAGGAAAATATCGTGTGGCCTCTGCCACACCTCCAATCCCAAGAAATAGTGCATCATACCCAGATCCTTCATTTCGAGATTTGAAGTGAGCTCCCTCTTACACCCAACTATGAGCTTCTCATCCCCTATAAGAAACATTTCGTCCACATATAGGACCAAAATCAATGAGAAACCATATTCAACCTCGTAGTAAAGTTTGGGATTTGCATCACTCTTGGTAAACCCCAAGCTTATCAGGTAACTATATATTCTAGCATACCATGCCCTGAGTGTCTGCTTAAGTATGTACAAATCCTTCTCCAATTTGCAAACATGGGACTCCTTCCCATGGATCACAAAACCTTGTGGCTACTCTATGTACACTTCTTCTTTAATTACACCATTCAATAAATAAGTCTACGAGTTTCATCGATGATGCATTATACATCATCCATAATTTTCCCATTTTCGTGGTTTTCTCGTTTCAAATTTGTAAGTGGGAACTCAACCAGAGTTCAGTGCGGCCCAACCTTGTGACAACTATGTGTAATCATAGTTGTAAAGTATATCGTATTGTTGAACCCTATATTTATGACTTAAACCTTAGAAATATTTTATTTTATAAATTGTATCCTCACAACCGAGATCAATAAAACCGTAGTCAATGGCCTAGTAAATTTCTTAATTAGTTATTTCAGAATAAAACCCCAAGTATATTGATCCAATTGCATCGAATTATATTCATGTCAAGTACTTATGAATAATTTTTATTTCTCAGCTAGACTGGTGCGAATCCTTGTGACAAACTCATTGGAAACAAGTGCCATTCGACTAAGTAAACCATAAAGAGATCAATTCATAAATTTTGTTGGTGTTGGAATTAAATTTGAAATTATATATAAAAGAAATTTTATAGGCTCGACATCATTTATTTATAATACATTTTAAATCCAATTATATCATGCAGGTATTTTAAAATTCTATGTATTAAGATAATTGTTGAGGGAATTCAGACTATAAATTGCATTGGCTAATTTATAATTTTCATTTGGATAAATGTTTACAAGTAGATTTAAAGGGTCCTTAAAATTCGATAAACCTAGATTATGTTAAGATTGTTTTTTTGGATAAGACTATGTGCAATTTTTTTGAAACGTTGGACGTTTCAAAATCTTGCACATAGTCTTATCCAAAACAAAATCTTAATATTATGACAAACTGTGGAAACCTGCATTCTCAAAAACCTACATTACATACAAATTATCTTGAAATAGTTTTACACTATTGATGAAACAATGCCCACTCGAAAAAACACCAAAAGTTGACTATATCAAATATAATACTTATATTAGTGAAAAATGAATATAGTTATGTTTTATATATCCTACTTATGGTGTACTACTCAAGTTGGCCTTGTTTCAAGATCATGTACAATTTATAATTTATACATTATGCAAAGTACATCCACAAAACTCCAAGTCATAAATAGCCCGAGAAAAATACATGTACATCTCAATTGGGTAACCCCTAATATTCTAATTTTTAATTTGTGAAATTTGGAAGAGACTGCTTAGGTACACCTTAGTATTCTAGTTTTTAATTTGTAAAATTTGGAAGAGGTGAAATTGGGATAAGGTCATAAGAGAGAAAGGGTAGGGGTATTAATTACTATAAAAAAATACATAACAAACCTTGTTAGTGATGGCATGGGTGATAAAACAAATTCAGCAAGAACTTTACAAGTTGAATCAATGGAACCTTGGAACCTTTAAGCTTAACAACCCTACATTTTAGAGGGGTTGAACCATGCGTAAGGTTTGGAGAACAAGGTTTGATAACATTGGACAAAATGGATTGAAGGTGAAATATCAATATCAAGATTTAGGTCTTATTATGTGGACAATTTCTTGGTATACATGTATAGAAAAACCAAGCTCATCCAATAATATTTTGTAAAAATTACATGCAACATTCATAACTAAATCTTGAACTAAAACTCACAATAGAAAAAAATAAACTCTACATGTAACAAATGGAATAAGGAATAGGATAAAAAAGGAGATTGAAGGATTGAAAGCTACCAGAGTGTAACCATCATCACCATTTCCTAAAATATATCATACAAGAACTTGAAATATCTAACCAATTTCCCATATTATTTTGTATACCACTTTGTCCCTTCGATGTGGTCATATGAATACTCATTGTAACCATGATTGTATCCACCCTAGTAATGAAGTTGTACTTGGAATTGGATGTTCACATCTTCAAGCTGATGTTTTTGAATAGACAATCTATAATGACTATGTGCTTTGATAGAGATTAAACTATGGCTTCTGAATGATGTTGTCCAATTTATAAGGCAACATTTGATTAAGGATTTCCTTATATATATAAAACCATCATGATATCTTATGTTATATGTACTTATTAATTGAATGGGTAATGTTGTAGATATTTTATTTAATAGTTAAACTGTTTTGTTTTAAAAAATCTATAACTCATCCAATGAACATAGTTCATACTTGCACACGTGCACACACACGCGCGCGCGCGCGCATTTATGCAGAGGTAAGTCTATCTCCATAAAAATTTTGAAGATTGGAGTGAATCTCACCTTGCATCTTGGTACCTTATTTAGAGTTGTTAAAATAAATTCTTTATTACCCAACAACCTTGTGTACTCTTCTTTCCACATGGTACATGTGGTGTGCAAAAGAAGACAATGCCCCTCTCATTTCTCCTAGTTCATCATTCTTGTATCCTTAATTACCTAATTATATCCACTCTCCTCCCATACATTTCCTATGTAACAAAATCCCCTTCTCTTAAAATTCTCCCTTATTAATCACCTCTTTACTCAAGCCACATGTCTCTCACAAAACATATTACATGTGTGAAAAGGTTTAAGCATTCTCTTTCATCCTTTTTATTTAATTATATTAATGATGTTGATTATGTTAACCATACTCTGTACGACTAATAAGGTTTATCATATAATAAAAGGAATCATGGTACAATTATTGTTTAGAATACCATTTCAAGGAAAGATCATTAGAGTTTTCATAAGCAATGAGGTCTTGAGAAGTGGCCATGTTATGATGCTAGGTAAATTTATACATTTAGTCTGAGTTGAAAGGAAATGGTTCCCATGCTCAACCTCCTCTATATCACAAATTATATAATTTTTCTCATCCCAAGACATTTTTAGGTTATCCCAGTGACTAGTGTCACCATGTGTGTCGTGAGAATTTACCTTAATAGTGGTGTAATATCCCCAGTTCTAATCCCCACAATTATAATATAGTTTTGCAAATATTAATTAGTATGGTGAGTCGATATGGTTGAGTGAGATAGCTCATATTGATTAATATGGCCAAAGGACGAATTATGTATTTTGTACATTAAAATAATTAATAAATAATAATCATTGGTTGTGGTACAAGAAGAACTGTAACGACAGGGGGGGGATAAAGAAGGATCCAAGTGGTTACCCATTTGTATTAATTTACCCAATTCATATTAATGTGTATCCACCTTTGAAATATCAAAGAGATATTAAAGTAATGTAAGAGTGGTAGGTGGGAAAGGTCAAATCACACAATTTATGACAACATGGGATGAGTACAACCACTTTCTGGGAAACATGTGAGTCACGCTTGCATGAGAAGAAAAGGAAATTTGAGTGCCTTTTTGGGTCATATTTTCATGTTGGTTTTGGAGAGAATGAAGGGGACTGAGTGCTGGAAAAAGAACACCAACCATGTTATGCTTAAGGAAAACCATTGTTGGGTTGGTTTTTATGTTGAAAACGAGGTTGTAGGCTTATTATGAAGGTTGCATGTTTGTAAGTGACTTTTCCTATTGAGGTATTGGGTCAAGATCCTTGAGAAGGATACTATGAGAACTCTTGGAGAAACTAAGTCTTCCTGGAGTCCCCAACTATGAGATTCCTAGCCAATTGAGTGCACTATATCCCTAGAGGGAAGTGGGAAAGCTCAAGGGACTGTGTGGTAGAGAAGGGCGATCACATTCCTTGGGTTGTACAAGTTGAGGCGAATAGAGCTGGTGGATGGGAATTGTTGTTGGAGTAGAACTAGGTTTTGGGATGTTGATTGTGGAGAGTGGACATCGAAGAGAGTCAGACCTCCTTGTGGAATCATAGCCTCAACTTGGGGGTGTCTTACTATTAATGTTTGTAACAACAAGCCTATGGCTGGGAGGAACGTCCTGTTGAATTTTTAAAATTTCCAGATCTGATAATTATTTCCTTATGATTTCAAAGAGAATTTCATGTCACTGTTATCATAAAATAATTACACACTAAAAATATCAACCAAAATAAAACTATAGCGGAAAAAATAGAATAATAGGAAGATATCCATTCACAATAGACACAATATTTATACTGGGAAACCCAACCTTTGGAGAAAACCCAACAACTTTTCTTAAGAAGAATTCAAGCCAAAAAGTACATCACCATAAAATGAAGAAACCCAACACATAAAGAAGTTTTCTCTTGTATGAGGAAGATCCCCAAAGGTAGTGAACCCTAAACAGAGATAGTGCACCACAAAAAGATCACCAGAAGGATAACGCACCTCAAAATGGAGCAACTGGCAATTGCAACTCCAACTGGCTAGCGAACTACAACTGGGACTTGTGCACTTGACGAGAAGAGATTGTGTGAGATATGTAAATGAAATGTTCAAGCCTTTTATTTATACAGATTGAGTCACCTTCAATTTCCTTGTGGGATCGACTTGTCCTTTTTCCTTCAATATTTCATTTAATGCTTTTCGAGGTTTCTTTAATAGTTTAATGGACTTTGACTTGTCTTCTTGGAATTTATTTTTTACTAGAAAAATTTTCCATGAACCTTGTTGATGTGTAAACTCCTCACATGCATGTCTAATTAATATTGTTACAACAAGATTTGCCTCACCATTACTATCTTGCATAGAGGGCCTTTTTCCATTTCCCTATGCAAGCTTATCATACCTTTTTGATGAATCCAGAGATAAAAATATACATTTTTCCACATATACGCGCCCTATTAGCTATGCAGCAAGCGTATACGCAGGCTGCTCCACTACAACCTGCGTACATCGAGATTTGTGCCAGAAAATACAAAAATGGAGTTGGGTTTCCATGTCACGACAAGAGATCTCTGATCCTTGGCCTTCAATATACTGGAAACATTCTGACTCAGCCCTTCAGTTTCATTTTGAAGGCTATAAGAGTACAATTCCGAGCTATGGAAAAAAAGAGAAAGCATTCAACTTTGAGAGAAAAGTTACTCTGGAGAAATTACTTCATATTGTGTCTGCATCCCTTTGTCCCTCAAGTCTAAACACAGTGTTCAACCCCAAATCTCTTTCTCTATTGTTGAGAGAACCTCATTGTCTCTCTTCTTCGAGCTTGCCTTTGGTGGAGGAGTGAAGTGGTGGAGGCACAGTTGGAAGGAACTTGGTTTCTTGGTTTCAAACCGTGCCAACATGGAAGTCTGTAATGTTGTCACTTTTGCTGATCAATTATTAATAGAAATACTCCTTTCCCATCCTATTGGTATCGTTCAAATATATGATTATTATCCATGGGCATGTTTGTAATGTTTATTAATGGATTATGCTATTTGATGTGCTAACCCCTTTATATTATCACTATATGCTTGCTCTGCTTGTTTGTTAAGAACTTCTTGCAGGTATAAATTTTTGGGTCGAAGTGCTCAACGGTAGAACATCATCGAACATTGGATTGAGGTAGGCCTCTATCTTATCTTGCACATTAGTTTATATAGCATATGATGGAATTGAGTTGATTTATGCAGTCATACCTGTTTGTTGTGGCTTACCGTTGGCCATAGAGATTTTTTCCCTCATAACAGAAATGGCAACCATACTGGGGAGAGATCTTCCTTCTAAGGGTTGAAGTATTCTTCTTCTTGCATTTCTCTTTTTCCTTGGTGTTTCTGGTCATATCACTGCTTGACAGGGTCTGTTCACTCTAAGTCTGAGTTTTCAACCTTTTTCCCTTGCCTGGCCTTGTTTTAAAGCCTGTATGCTCCTTTTTGTTTGACAATCATGTACACACGCATTCCGCCTCTCTGCAAGTTGCGCATATACACAATGTTCTCCTGAACAGTCACGTATACCACTTTTCCTTGCTTGTTTGCTTGGTTTAGTGACTGTTGGGTGAGATTTGATGTGTGTTGAGCCTTCTTTGGTCTATGTAGTGCCTGTTGAGCTTCTCTAGGTTGACAGGAAGTCTGTTGGGAGTTGAATTTATGGGCGTAGTATTTCTCATTGTTTTTTCGTTTTTGATTTTTCCTTGAACCCTGGGTTGTTTGCTTGGCTGCTTGGTTTTCTGCATGAGTTATTTCGTTTATAAATAGTAGAATTTTTATATCAGGCTGCTTCTCAATCCATGCATTTTCTTTCTGATATATTGAAAATACAAAAAAAATAGGCATTTCGCATTGGTTAAATTTTTTGTCTTTGAACCTTTATTATTATCTTGGTACATTTAGAGAAAGATTGCATTTTACTTCTGAATTGCAGACTTTAAATTGAAAATTGCACTGTTTTTATTATCATATCATTCATTGAAAAGTTAAAGATAGACTTTGCATTACATTCATATTTATCTTCTTGCAGAGTCATAATATCATGAGTTTCACTCCCATACCCTTTTGAGTAATCATGACCAATAAAATTTACGCTTTAAACTAAAATTGATTAGTCGCGATTTTATTTTTAGGGTGCACAAACTAGTCTAGGATTTAGTGCCTTGGAATAGGATTTTGTGAGTAAACTTCTCCAAGGAAATTAAATCAACATATGTGTCTGAGACAGGGAGTTGAGAAGTACATTGTATAATTGGTAATATCAAGAGGCTCCACTCACACCGGAGTTAATCACAAGGTCGCGTGAAGTTAATTGAAGGGATAACCCCTGGATACTCGCCTAGCGTCAAATATATTTCTATGGATTTATTCCTATTTTGGGATCTTGCTAGTACCCATACCTATGTGGGAGGCAGTGCTTTCAAGGTTTCGGGCTTTGCTACCCTACCCATACGGTGATCCGGACTTACGACTGCTCGCCTATGCATCGGTTATACAGTGGTTTATTAGTTGATTGACTTAGGTATCTCATAGGTTACTTGCATGGGTTATTCTGCTTGTACCCTAGGTCAGATAGGGGTCGGACAACACACAACCTTTATGGAGGATTACCTCTCCGGGGGGATCTGATCGACTGGTTGTTAATCCCACGAGGGCCCCTATAACTGATTATGTTACCTCCAAACTTTAGTAGGGAGTCTTAGGTCCCTCTTGGATGAGGCATAACTTCTTTAGTGAGGGAGGCCATTCAACCACTTTATCCCGTTTGCATGCGTATTGGTCGTTTGACTTTTTGGTATTCTCTTTGACTACTAGTTGGCCTTAAGAGTCTTTGTTGGGTTTCACCATCATGGATAGTGGATCTTCTTTTGCTCCTACATTTGCTACTACCTACCCCATGATTCCTACTCATTTCATGGGGACAGATCCTTCCACTTTTTACAATGGTGTGCAGAATTACAACACTCATTCCACACCTTGGGTCTCTAGTAATTTTTCTGTTGATATGTCTTCACCCGTGAAATCCTCTCCTTGGTCCACGTATATGAATCCTAGCATGGGATCTGGGGGCATCATGGCTCCAATGCCTACTTCTTCATTTGATATGAGTCATGTCCCCATGGGAGGTTGGAACCTTCCCTCTTATGAATCCAATGCTAAATATGCTCTTCCAAGCACCAGTGCTCAAATGGGTACTTTTCCTACTTATTATGCATCACCCATGCATCCATCACCCGTTATGTTAGTTCCTTCGAACATGTCTCCCATGATAAGCCTTCAGAGGCCTCCCCGTATTTCATAGGAGGGAAACCAATTTTACATTTCGGGTTACCCTCTTTATGGGACCCCTTCAAAAGGGGGAAACATATATCCTCACTCGAATAATTCCTATCCTACTTCGGTCTCTTCGTAGACCTCCATGACGATACCCGTCCAAATGTCTTCGAACCATTTCGACATTGGCCATATCCTTTCTGGGCAGGGACAGGGGGTACACCAGGATCCTTCCTGGCTTGCAATGTTTTAGAAGCAATCTTTCCTCAGATATTGGAATCAAATATTGCCATCTATCACTAGTCCAGTCACTGTTAGTTACACTGGCGCTCCATCCCCAACCTTTGTCAGTCATGTCAGAGATGGGTCAACATTTTCTACAAATTATGTCGACATCTCGCACCCAACCTCTGCTAATTATGTTGGGGGCACTATCCTTTTCACTCCGAACCATAGTCATGTCACGTCTCCAGCCTCTATTCATCATTCATGAGACGACTCTCTTTCCCCTGCTAGTTACATCGAGAAGCCTAGACGTCTCCGACGTAAGCCTAAATTCCTTTGCAGGACTCGTGAAGGAAATCACCTTACTCGTTTTTGTCCAGTTACTGCCGAGATACCAGAAGAATGGGGCTCAACCAAGAGACCTTCAGACTCTGAGACATCCCTAGTTTCTCCTCACATCACTTCTCCTTTAATCGCCTCGGTGGCCCCACCACCGCAATCCCCTCCTGACCTCGTCTCCTTTTCCGAAAGTGAATCTTTTCTTGCCCCTGTTACTATGCATCCTCTTCAACCTACAATTGGAGAAGCGTCCACACCAGTGCAATCTCTGGTCAACCCTACTCTCTTTGAAGAGAGTGATGCGCCTCTTAGTCATGTCCTCAACATTCCTAACCCTACTCCTTTTGAACAAGAGATATTTATTCTTCCCCCGAATCCTCTCTCTCCAAATCCTGACGAAGTTCCCTTCGATTGGGATGACCTGATGGGGCATCCCATACCCCCACCTATGTCTTTTCCATTAAGAGACATTATTCGAACTATCACAGAGACTGTATCCCCTATTATCACTTTCTCCTCCTGGACTTGGAGAGCCTTGGGTTTTCCCAATATCTTGTCAGCTATCCATGAAATATTGACTTTCCGCAGATGACCGAGACGAGAGCCTTGGCCTCCCCCTTTACATGTTGAGTAAGACACCAAAAACGAGTCTTAATTAAGCTCTTTTCCAACTCGTCCAAAAACCAAAAATATTGTCGAGTGATTTGTCCCTTTCACACTCGTTAAACTGGATTTGAAAGGGCATGAGTCTTAGTTAAGCTCTTTTCCGACTCGTTATAAAAAATGGAAAACATTGTCGAGTGAACTTGTCTTTTTCACACTCGTAAATTGGATTTGAAAAGACGTCTATTTGGCACAAGTTTACCCCTTTTTCACACCAAGTAGACTACAAGACATAAAAAAGGATATTTTTTGGCATTAAGTTGTGATTGCATCTTATGCCCTTACTTGCAGTATTGAGCCTTTAGTCGATTCTCGCTTTGCATTATAAACCGTTGCCTAAGCAGTTTCACATCCTCAACCAAGCAGAACCTTGTTTATATCCTTCGCAATTTGACACCCTATACCCTGGAGGAAACATCACCCCGAGTGTCCATCTCCGACATGCATTTCCTTGCATTAAGCATAGGTACGTTCCACTACTAGAACTAGTTTTGCTTACTTGCGACACTCATTTCCTCCTCTGTATCATAACATTCATTTGTTATGAAAAAAAAAAGATGGGCGAGAAGGGAGTACTATATTATAGTTGGTAGAGGTCGTGTCGCCTTTGAACAGAGCACAAAATTATTGAGTCCTTGTTTCATCGTAATTTTGGTTTAGCATGGCCTTAGGAAGCTGATCTCGTTACATATTTTTCTCTATCGACTGGTTACTCTTCCAGCCCCTATAGAGAACGTTATTGATGCCTCCTGCATCTAATAGTCACATCATTGAGTCTATGCTGTCGGATTCCACCATGTGTCTCATGCTCTTGTTCAAAGGAAGTCTATCAACCTGTGTCGGCCATTCCTCAGAAATCTTGACTTTACATGTCGGCCATACCCTCAGTTTGTCTCAAAATCACATGATACTATGGTCTTATCATGCACCCTGGCCCTACTTGCATCATCGGTAGGTCACCTTGAACCTAGCAATCGACATTTCATCATTGGTCGTTGACTGGGTAGTTTACCTTTTGTTCGATGGCAAGACATCTATTCACACTTTGGGATTCGTGTAGTGCCTTGGATTCCATTAGCCTTATTGGTGGTTTCCTCTCCTTTGTCAGCAGTTTTCATCATTGGGTGCTATTCAGAGGGTCTTTTTCGTATACCGCTTGCATTTGGTACATGCGAAAGATGCACAGGGTCGTTGGTTCGTGAACATGTTCTTTGTCTGATCTCCACCAAATCATGAAGCTCATTCTTTGTTCCTCATGTTGACTTATGAGAGATGCCTTAATGCTCTCCTTTCAACGGGTCTCTTTCCATCGACTTCAGCTCATTTATTCTGGATATGGGACCTAGAGTTTTATGAGTACCTTGAGGCTTGCAGTCATTAGTGGCAGGCTCTCTCACCATTGACAGATGAGAATACATCAATGTCTCCTGATCAATGGATTTCTCAAGTGTTCGACAATGAATCCTTTACTCACACTTGTAGGAATGTACTCGGTGCCTTGATACCTACTTTCATCATTGGTAGGTTGTCTCACGTTTGTCAACGGTATACCTCAATGACCGGTAATCAAACAATGTCTCATTATGTTCGACCTCAACTCCTTTATTCACATGATGTAGACTTGCACCCTTGGCAGATAGTGTAGAAAACTTGAAGACATCACTATGTAGCCGTAGCTTTCTTGAGTTGTTGCTTCCTTTCATTGGACCAACACCTGTTCGACTTTAATGATCATGGGAGATCAGATTGTACTCCATGGTATACAAATATCTTCAGATTGGTTTTGAGACTGGTTTCACTGGCCCTTGTTCGTGACTATGACATCTTTTGGCATATAACCACATTTGTATATTCCTATTCATGGCCACGGGCACTTGGTTGGTATATTTTCCACATGGATCTGCATTGTATTCTTGGCAACCATGTATGCAAAGTCAATACAGAATGTAATGAGCAATCAAGTTCGTCTATCTAGTCCTCTACCACTCCACTCCTGGGTTATTTATAATGTATTTCGGCCATCGCAGATAATCCTATGATCTCACACATTAGGGGGCATCTGTTACAGCAAGATTTGCCTCACCATTGCTATCTTGCACAAAGGGCCTTTTTTCCATTTCCTTATGCAGGCTTATCATCCCTTTTTGATGAATCTAGAGCTAAAAATATACATTTTTCCACATATACACGCCCTATCAGCTATGCAACAAGTGTATATGCAGGTTGCTCCACTACAGCCCACATACATCGGAATTTGTGCCAGAAAATACAAAACTGGAGTCGGGTTTCCATGTCACGACAAGAGATCTATGATCCTTGGCCTTCCATATACTAGAAACATTCTGACTCAGCCCTTCAATTGCATTTTGAAGGCTATAAGAGCACAATTCTGAGTGATGGAAAAAAAGAGAAAGCATTCAACTTTGAGAGCAAAGTTACTTTGGAGAAATTACTTCATATTGGGTCTACATCCCTTTGTCCCTCAAGTCTGAACATAGTGTTCAGCCCCCAAGCTCTTTCTCTATTGTTGAGAGAACCTCATTGTCTCTCTTCTTCGAGCTTGCCTTTGGTGGAGGAGTGAAGTGGTGGAGGCGTAGTTGGAAGAAACTTAGTTTCTTGGTTTCAAACTGTGCCGACATAGAAGTCTGTAATATTGTCACTTCTGCTGATCAATTATTAATAGAAATACTCTTTTCCCGTCCTATTGGTATTGTGCAAATATATGACTATTATCCATGGGAATGTTTGTAATGTTTATTAATGGATTATGCTATTTGATGTGCTAACCCCTTTATATTATCACTATATGCTTGCTCTGCTTGTTTGTTAAGAACTTCTTGCAGGTATAAATTTTTGGGTCGAAGTGTTGAACGGTGGAACATCATCGAATGTTGGATCGAGGTAGGCCTCTATCTTATCTCACACATTATTTTATATAGCATATGATGGAATTGAGTTGATTTATGCAGTCATACTTGTTTGTTTTGGTTTACCCTTGGCCATAGAGAGTTTTTCCCTCGTAACAAATATAGGTCTCTAATGTTGATTAGATTCACGTAGATGCCCCTCATCACAAGAGGTCCCTTGAGCCTACATCTTCAACATTAGACTAGACTTGTAAACAAGTCAAACCTGCTCTATAAGAAATAGATCACTCCACCCTGGAGCAGACAATGTGAGAGCATATCAAGTCTTTATCACTCCTTGTCAAATCAACATCTAGGAGAAACACTACACTTGGTCCATTCACCACTATCAAAATCAACATGGGACCGTGAGTGAATGTATCATTCTCCCTTGGTCAAATTATCATGACCAATCTGGGAGAATGTCTACCCGATGTTGCTAACTGGAGAAACATCAACATCCTAGGTCATTCACCACTAGCCAAAATCAGCATGGCCCTGTGAGTGAATGTATCATCCTCCCTTGGTCAAATCAACATGACCAATCTGGGAGAATGTCTGCCCAATGCTGAAACATCCACACGTCCCATGTATGAAACTAGTTGGTTCAACAATTCAAATGAGTTTTCTATTTTGTTTGCAAAATTATTCCATTGTGTATACATATTAATATGAATGTTGTTGTTATGTGTTTGTATGGTTGCATTCGGTTTTCAGATATCTCGTTAACTGCATGAGTTAGTTAGCATGTTCTTTTTGTTTGTTTTATTGTGTAAAGGAAAAAAAAATTAACGAGTTTAGCAGGTAGGGGTTCAATACAAGTGGCGATATTATTTTGTTCTTTAGATCTAAAATGTTGGAAAAATAGTGTTTGATCTTTGTAAATCATGTTTTGTCATTTATTAAACTTGAAACCATTAACAAAGTCATCAAATTTTTTCTTAATACATTCTTAATATAACAACTACATGAAATGGTAACAAATATTCATGAAAGATTTCAACTTTAATCCAAAAATTTTCTCTTCATTCAAATTTATTTGGAGAAATGTAAGAGATTTTCTAAAAACCTAAAAACAAATACAACTCAAAATCACTACTTTATGTTTCTTAATACAACAATTGCATGAAATGGTAATGAATATTCATGGAATATTTAACTTAATGCATAATTTTTTTGATCATTTAAATTTATTTGGAAAAATATAAGAGCTTGTCTGAAAATTTTTAATGATTGCACTACAAAAGTACAATGTAATCCTTGGTAGAAAAGCGTTGAATGACACAAATAAAAAAAATACATTATTTATCGATTTTTGGACCACAAAAAAACAAATCAATTTCAATAATTTCAATTGATTCACATTAAGAATACATTCGGTATTACATTGTTTCTTATGATGCTATGTCAAATTTATCAATATAGTTATTGTAAGCCCAACTATTTTTAGTTGTTGAATATAATTTCAAAATGCATCTCAATTGAGATTGAAATTACAAAGCAACCAATGTTGAGTTGACCACTTGATAATTTAAAAGCTATTAAAAAATTGCATCATCAAGTTAGGCCAAGATAAAGGAATACATGGTTCTTTCTAATGAAAAACTATAGAATCTAATTTGAATGGAAGGATATTCCTTTGCCAAGAATCCTTCATCCTTTTAAACTTCATAAAACATGTGTAAAAGGAAAATATTAGGCCTCAATTATATAATCCATTGCAATGATGGATACTTGTTATAACTAGTGAAGTGAAAAAATTGAAGTCATTGACAACTTACGGAATTCCTAGAAATGGTTTGGCATTACATTGCATTATGCCAGAACCGATAAAAATGAGAATACTTCAATTGTCTTTTTGAAGCTCTAGCGATGATTATGTGTGAATATATGATAACTCAATATCCTATATTTCACGTATAAAGTCTAAACATCATCATCATATTGGATCACTTCATTAGTATCAACATTATCTCCAAGGCCCAACCTTCATGTACCATATGCTCTTGGTTGTGTTGAGTGCTTCAATTCAAAAGTGTACCAGTATATGCACCACCTATATATTAGGTGTAAGTGGAAAATAAGCACCACATGTATGAATCAATTTCTTCCTTTCATCATCTTCTATTGCATCAGATAAATTTATCTGGCTTTTTAAAGAATCAACTATGGATTGGCCATAGAGTGTTGACATGACATTGAATTGAACTATGTTTAATCCATAGAATTATGATGTTGTAATAGGTGATATAGGGTTATCTTATTTTTCCTAATTTGTCGATGGATGAGATTTTCTTTGTGAATATAATGACAATTGAGGAGGGTTTTGAGCAGATGTTGTTTTTATGTGTTTGTATGATTTCATTCATGTTTTAGATATAATGTTAAATGCATGAATTAGTTAGCATGTTCCATTATCGAGTTTAGCATGTAGGGGTTCATTACACATTGTTAGGGACCTAACCTACCTAACCCCTCAAGTGAGTAGAATAATATATTTCCATGTAATAAAGGTCAATATTAATAAGGCCTAGCAATAAGGAGGAATAAGTCAAATGTAAGAAGACCTAATAGAAGCTTCCGCTTCTAGAAGGATATTCCTCTAGATTGTTCTTTTGGATAGATAGATTTAGTATAAATAGGAATAGAAGGTATGAGAAGTTTTGTCTTGGATATTATTGTAATAGAGATCTGCTCTGCTAGAGGTTTCCCCCTCGAAGAGGCAAGTCAACATTGCTCTCAGTAATCAAAGTGCTCTTTTGGGTGTTATTTTGGTATTATTGTGATGTTGTTCTGGTTATATCATTGCTTATCTTCCATTTCTAGCTAGTTATTTATGTTCTTCATATTATTTTATATCTGGAATATTACAAGTGGTATCAGAGCACCTTCCTCGACAGAAAATTGTGGGTTAAATTGTTTTTTAGGGTAGAGATGTATTCAGACGTCTTTAAGCTACAAAGATTTGTCGTTATGCACATAAACCCACGGTCATGGATTCATACACACACGAAATACAAGTGGTACTTAAGCACACATTTGTTGGCCACCCTTGTAACCCTTGTTGGTAATCCTTCGAGTGGAAGCGCATCACAAAACACCTGCATACGAATCAACCTAGATCTCATGAAGCCCTCTGTAGATAAACTGATTGGTTGCCTGACTGCTATAGTGCCACCGAGAACAACATTGGAGAAGATACTCTCTAGTACCTGGGTAGTTGGGTAGTACAGTTAAGGGTATGGTCTAGCCTCCTTAGTTGGTGCCCTAAAATATTGGGTTGAGTACTACTATTGGACCCCACATGTATATCATAGAGCTATAGCACAGGGAAAACTCTTGTCTGTAGAACACTTGAATACCGTAACCCTTGGGAAGGAAACATAAATAGAACCAACAAGATCTATTGTCGTGCTACAATGTCTTCTGCATTCTGGTTGCGAAATTACTACACATTTCTTCCCGTTAAGAATTTGGGAATTTCGTCCCTGTAGTATTCTTCAGGTCAGAGTATAACTCCACAGGAGTAAAAAAAGAAAGGAATATAGTGGTCCCGCCTGTTGACGATAAAAATTGCAACGAGGATTTCTCCCACAAAGTATTGTTAAAATCCTACTATTTATAAGCTAGTGATATATATAATAGTAGTAGGTGGGACCCCCTTGTAGATTGGAGGATCAAAGTTAGTCTTGTTACACATTTTATGTTGTTGTTCAATGATGCTTACAAGGTTCTACATGATTGATGGTGAATTATTGGTTTTATTCACAACATAATGGCATATGGATAATGCATGTGATGTGTTGGTTCTGTTTCTCTAAACTCTAAATTCCATGTCATGATGGATTTTGTTAACTGTTATTACAATGTTATGGGCGCCATGATTTATTACATGTTACACATGCACAAGACACATGTTATTCATAACAAGAGATAAAAACCTATGAACAAATCCAAGAAAGAGAAGCTATACTATATTATGTTATGCTATACTATGTGCAAATGAAATTAAAAGGATTATTGTTAGTCCTAACTAACAATGTTAGTGGTTATACGATGATTATTGAGTTATATGGGCACATGTGATAAATGTTATAGTATGGTTTTGGATTAATGGTTAGTATGGATTGGGTGGCGCATTTGGCAAGTAATGTATGCAAGTTTTGATGCATGGATTGATGGCATGGATTAATGTTTGTTGGCTGTTGTGTACTAAGTAATTGAATGAAGAGAGGATGAAAGTGATGTGCATGTACTGCACGTCACTCCATACTTCTCTCACTAGCCGTCACCCTAGCTTGGTTATTGTTCATTTGATTTTCGTTGTGGTTAAGCTCTGATATTTAGGCAAGGAAGAAACTGCTCGACCAAGCTCGCCTTTTTAAGGCCATTTGGTTACATGTATGTTTTTTTCTCCCATCCATGAACTCGCTCTGTTTATGAAATAAATATTGGCTCGTTGATGTATTGGTCTGTGTTTTTCTTGAGGCTGGAAACTGTGTAAACTCGTGGTGTTTCTCTGGAATGGTTGTTTGTGTGTTATTCATTGCAAATGGAAAATTGAATGGTTGAAGTCACGATTTCATTGACTATTCTATGTGAAGGAAGCCGTGATGGCTCTCTGTTGTCTCTATGGGTTTTTTTTCGGAGGGTTTCATTCGGTTTGGCCTTGCTGGCCATATCCTCACAGTATTGTAACCTTACCCGGTCGTATTTGGTGTTATGGGGTTGTTGTGTAATTTTTGAACCACTTTTGGGTCACTACATATCGTTCTCCACCTGGTCTTGGGATCGTTTTATGTTATTGGTCTCTGCACAGTTGGTTATGGTGGCTATTATGCCAAGAGGCTTGCTTTAGGGTTGGTTGCTATTACATGTCTCTGCATTTCTATCAACATTATTCGGTTTTTGGGGAAAACAATGAGGGTTATGCCCATGCGTGTCCTCGGTGTTGTTTAGTGGCCAGTAAGGAACCTTTGCTCCTCTATTCATAGTATCTCCTACCTGAGGTCGAACTGTCACCCTATCATACGAGCTAAAGGTTATGTGGCATGTGTGTCCACCGCGTTGTCTCGAAGGGTTATCACCTGTTGTTGATATGGTCGACTACAATCTCCCTGTGTTTTAATGATCAAGCAAACCCTTGATTATTTTCTTATTCATTGGTACCGAGCCCAGTTTTGATTAACTCAACAGTCACACTCTGTCGGTTATCTGGTTAAATGTTATAGTTGTTGGGTATTATTAACACTGGTTTTGATTATTGGCTCATCTCTGTTGATCGGGTTGATTACATAGTTGCAACCGGAAATGATTATTGGTATATGGTCGTTGCCTCCTTGTGTTGGATTGATAACTCAACATTGTTTTATGGTTTGTTTGGGAGTAATTAGATATGTAACATCACAAAAATGCTTCCTTGCGTTATGCGTTGGTCTGTATGTTTCATACAACGTGGTATAAATTGAAGTGATGGTTGTTGTTACTGCGGGTTTAAATTGCCCGATCGGGATTATTGCAATTTAAAGTATTGATAGTTGTGTCTTGGTTGTCTACTATGTATGATTTATGGATATCATGCATCGTATCATTTTATTGCACCATCAGAGATGGGCACGGGTTTTATAATAGTATGGTTTCATTGCAATTTAATTGTTAAATTGGTTAAAGTAATGGAATCGAGAACGTTTTAGAAGAACTTGTGTCTATGTTTTATTTGAGGAATTAATTTATAGACAGTGGTTAAGGTTTTGATGTTGAACAGAGTTGAAACAAATGATTGTGTGTTCATTGGAATTTTGTTTTAAATATTAATGGAAGAAGTGAGAGGAAACTGAATTCTTATACAGGTTGTTTGGAAGGAATATTTATTTTGAGTATGATGACACTATGTTAATTAAAAGGGTTGAAGATTTAAATGTGGACAGTGAACAAGTATTAACACACAACAATTTTTTAATTGATCACAATAATTTTTTGGTTGGTGTTGTATCGTTTGCATTAAATCCATAATTGTTTTATGTATTACTTAATTGATTTTATGAACAATATTCACTCTTTTCCCTACCATTATTTCATTTTCCGCACATTACAATCCCCTTGCCTTCCCATATTCATTATCCACTCCTTGTTCCTAAAATTTAATTACAGTTAAGAGGAATTTTGTATTATGACAGTTTAAGATCACAGGGATGGATTAAAGTGATATATTCTTTGGTTACATTGAAGTTGATTGTTTGTTGTCTGTGAGCAATAATCATGATCTTTCCCCCCTCATTTTAACATTTTTTGCTCAATACAACCCCTCGCATGTCCCATAACCTTTTCACCTCCTGCTCATTGAAAACTATTAAACAATTTGTATGGATTGGATTGTATGAGTCTGGTATGCTGCTGAGCCAAATTTTATTTCATATTTTAAAAGAGTTGTCATGTATGGTTGTTAAAGAAACTATTTGCTAATCAATTATGCATACAAGTATGGGTTTTTTTCAGCAGAGGTAGCCATGGCAGAGGTGACCGAGGGAGAGGTAATTGGAACAGGGGCCCTAGAAGGCCAATATTATCTATACACTTTGATGCAAACTCGCAAGAGTTAGGACAACTATTTCAAGCAGGGGTTTTTAACTGGATTGGGCAAGGAGTGGTCCAACCTAGGCTCAAAAGGCCTCCCTTCCAAGCCCCACGGGTCCTTGGTATCCCTGTGCCTCCTCATGTCTCACTACATCCTGAAGTTCCTGAGAACGATGAATGGAAAGAGATTGTCCACCCGACAATCTCCCAACATCGTGGCTGGCCTAACTTGTCTTTACCCGCTCCCTCACCTATCAATCAGATTTGCCAAGTTGCCCCTGTCCACTAACCAGTTCAAACTTCCCATGCAAGAAAAAGGTTGAAAACCAAGGCCCACCATGCCCTTGACAAAGGAAAATCCATTGCTGCCCCTTCCTCACCCTTAAATGACTCTAATAAATCTGTGTCCTCCCACATGCATTTGAGAGATTATTGCTCTCATGTGATCAACGAGATTAGGCCTAAAGGCTCCACACAGCCTAAGGCAAATTCAGAGAGATCAAAAGGTGACAACAACAATAAGGGAAGGATTGCCTCCGAGAGTGGAAAATATGGATTTTAAGTTTTTTTTATTTATTAATTGTTGAGAACAATTGACTTCTAAAATTTTGGACAACACACTATTTTTGGATATATGAGTAAAATATTTTGGAAATAATTTCAATTATCATTGAGATAAATTGTCAAATATGAATGTGATGATGGGAGTCACAAGGAGGGATGTTTTGTTAATTAACTAGTTGTGTTATGATTGTTAAAATCTAAATGGAGTCACAAGGGGTCCCACCTACTAGTTATTATTTATTTAAAAACCCTTATTATGATTTATTACTTTTCCCCCTTAACTAAAAATTTGGTTGAGTTTTAGTTAACTTAACTAAGAAAGTATCTCAACCCCTTCAATCAATTCTAATTTGCTTAAAGGAAAAATAAAAGGGAGGAACAAAAGAGGAATAGAAGGAGAAGCATACTAAGGTTTGTTCTTTGAGTTTTTGTTGAGATAATTCAATTTTCATTCATTTCTTAATTCATTAGAAGCCAAAATATTTTTTATGATAGCAGGGTTCTATTGTAGACAACAAGATTCAGGGCTGAATTACCTCATTCAGACACTAGTTTTTCAGAGGCGTTGATCTATGTTTGATAGTCTGTGTAGACTTGTTTGTTTGTGAACTATATTTCATGACTGACAAAGGCTACTGTGCAGAGTTGAGTGGGCAACAATATATGGCAAGCTGATAGAGCTTTTAAAGTTCAGTTTTTTTGTTTTCTGTAAGAAGTCCTTTTGTATTTTTCATCAGGGACGTCTAAGTTTGACTTTGGTCCAAAACTTCCTCAGGAAATTTTGTAAAGAGAACAATTATTTGATGAATTGAAATGAAATAAAGGATTGATTTATGTCTCATATGTTTTGATTATGACTTAGTGTCTTTAATTTCGTCTCTATATCTATTTCAACATCTGATATGTTCAGAAAATTACTTAAATAATGATTTTTTCGGCAAGCTTTTATTTATAAAAAACAACCTAAGAACTTGTAAACAATACTCATGAATTAGGATATCAATTTTGATGGCTATAAACATAGGGTGATATTCCCTTCTATCTTGATTTAGCCAAGTAGGATCTGAAAATGTTTGAGTAAGATCATTTCACATATTTTCCTCAACATTTATTTGGCGACCATACTGGGGAGATCTTCAATATCTCTCTGGTTAATTTTTATGCTTGATTAGCATCGAATACATCTATTTTTTCTAATATTGATTCTTTGACTGTTTTATTTCTTAATGATTGTGCTTGTTACAAGGTAACCCAATATTGAGCTCGGTCTTCAAGATCAGACCAACATTTCTTTGAATTTGTTCAACACCATTTTAGACACTGCCAATACTCGTGCTGAACTTAATCATTCATGGGCATCAATTGAATGAGATATTAGTGCCCAAGAATGTTGGGAAGCTAGACGTAGATAGCCTAGAAATCAACAGTAACCTTCTTGTTCCTTCAGTTTTGGCCTTACTTTCACATCCTTAGACTCTCGTGTTTCTAGAAGAAGAAGAGGCTTATCACCTGAAATTAATCCTATCGCTGAAATAGGAAGAAGGAACATTGTGTTATCAACCCAAAAAAATGCTCTAAGGAGAAATTTGTCTGATTCATCTAGTTCATCTTTCTCTCCCTCACCTATCATCCACAATATGGCATCTAGTGGTGGCTCTGGTGGCACTAGAAGTGCTTCCTCCTCTCAGTCTTCATCTTCGTCAGTGATTGGTAGCTTATATAGACACTGTATGTCTGTCCAATCTACCACAAATCCCACCAAATTCATTAAAAAGTATGAGATTTTTCAGTTTGAAGAAGACGCCACAACTATGCCATGGCATGTTTCCTCTCCTCTTAACCTAGCGCCTGCTACTTGTCCACTTCCTAAATTCAAAGAGAATCTCCCCAGGTTTTCGAGAAATAACATTGTCACTACAAATGAACACCTGGTGGCATTTTCTAATGCTTGTTACAACATAGGAGGCAATGACAACGATACTTGTGTGCGCTTATTCGTCAATTCCTTGGAAGGAAGGGTTGCGGTCGATTTCTTTGACCTTCCTCCTAAGATTTTGTCTACTTGGGAGGAGTTAGTTTATTGGTTCAAGTCTACCTATGGGTAATCTAAAAGCCAAGTTGAGCAGTTACGGGAGTACAATAACATCGCCTATAAGAATGGTGAGACCATTAAGTCCTTTAACTTGTGTTTCACTAAGATATACAATCAAATCCCTGAACTCATTCAACCTCAGAACCAAGCCACCTTCTCCCTACCATCATAGGCTTGAGGAAAATGCCATTGATAACCTCGGTTCCACTCTACATACTTGTTTAGAGTATGAAGAACAGCTTGAAAGAACAGGTCTTCCCCAGGTAGAATCGGTTAAATAGACAGACATGTCCTCCCTCTTATAGCTAGTACAAGATATGAATAATCGTATGAGTGAAAGGGAAATGTCTCCCCTCTAACCCCTGGAGCTTCATCCTCTTTTGCACCTCCCTTTAGAAATCTAATTGAAAATAATTTTCAGCCTAAAGCTATCTTGCCTCGAAGTTGGTGTAACTTTTGCAAGGAACACCACAAGGAAGCCACATGTGAGGTAAGGAAGAGCGCCATAGATAAGATCTTTGGTAAAAGACCAGAAACTACCATCGATGTCCTAGATTTTGCAGAGCCAAAAGATGTCATGATCATCAATACTAGGAACAAATCCTATGCTCCCAAAGGCAAATATGATCCTCCCCGCAATTCTTCTAGCCCAAGCTCATCCTCACCAACTGGTACGGTTCAGGTTCCTAAGGTTCCTGACAATCAAGGAACAATTTCCCCTCTCCCCTCTTCCAAATACAATATTCTGAATCAGTTGGCCAACATCAAAGCAGATGCCACCCTCCTAGACATGGTTTCCATCCCTGAACAACAAAGGCATCTAAAACAATTCATGGAAGGAAAATCTTCCATTGTAGCCAACCTCTATGAAGAGGTGAATGAAAAGGATTCATATGTAAATAAAGTAGGTGTACATAACTTTAAATACCCTATAAAAAAATCCCCCTTTTTATATTTATGTAAAGATTATGGATAAGATCTCCCATTTTTTCCTCATTGATGGTGGTTTGGGCCCAAGTGTGATGTCGAAGATTATTATGGAAGAGATAGGCTTGTCTTGTACAAATGAAAATGTCAGGAGCATGCTCTTTTATATAGTCTACAACAAACAACCATAGGTGATATTAAATATGCGACCTTAGTTTTGTGCGCACACCCTGAAATAAGGACAACCCTTAGCATTCAGGTAATTGATATGTCGGTAAGTAATTACTCAATCATATTGGGAAGAGATTGGCAAGCTTTGACGGGTGGATACCTCTCACTCAACCGAACACACTTATTCGTTCCTCGAAATAGAAAAAACATTACAGTCCTTAGAGAGGGAAGGATTTCACCTTACATAGAAAGTGTTACACAACCTAATGTGAACTATATCAAAGAGGACCTAGGGGTGTATTCCATATTTGCCAAGGAAGATAATATCTCCTTGGAACAAATTGATTTAGATGATGGTATGTGGCACATGCACTTCAATGGTTCATGCTCTAGTGAAGGTAACAGAGCTGGCATAATCTTGTACTCTCTTGTGGGGACAATTCACAACTTTTCTTATAGGTTGGAGTTTGCTTGCACAAATAACATCACTAAATTCAAAGCTTTATTATTAGGCATTGAAAACGCCTATAATCTTGGTTGTGGTCATCTTTCAGTTTTTGGAGATTCTGAGCTTGTTGTGAACCTTGTATGTAAGATATACTCTCCTAGCAACAAGTTGATGAAACGATATACCCAAACTGTTTGGGCACTTATCTTGAACTTATTATCTTTTAACATCACTCATGTTAAGAGGGAATTGAACTCAATGGCTGAACGGTTAGCTGTTTTTGCAGCCTCTCCTAATCGACAAGTTCTGCCACATACACTTGATTGTACTTTTCAATCTCTATATTGTCCACATATCCCTGACAATATAGAATCTTGGCAGGTCTTCCCTAGCGATGAGATCATCTGTGCTTTCATTCAAAATGAACCCTATAATCCCAAGGAAATCATATCCATGGAAGATAACAAGATTCTTAAAGGCTTGAATCCTCTAAAGAGTTTGTTTTCATCGAGTGATGTAGGAAATAAAGAGAAACAGAAAGAAGAGGAGTTGAAAAGGAAGGTGGGTGAAACCATCTCCTTGAACATTGGGACACCCGAGTCTCCAAAGAATGTTAAAATAGGTGCCCAATGTTCTGATGAAGAGAAAATGAAGTTTGTCGAGATACGTGGTGAATTTCAAGATGTTTTTGTTTGGTCTTATGAGGATCTTCATGGTTTTGATAGTGGTCTTATACATCATGCCATCCCCATCAAGGAAGTCATAAAAACAGTTAGGCAAAAACAAAGACCTATCAACCCTGCACTAGAAGCAACTATTTGGAAGGAGTTGGGAAAACTCTTGAAGGTTGGGATCATCTTTCCGGTCAAGTATTCAGAATGGGTTTCCAATTTAGTTCATGTTCGGAAAACAACCGATCAGATCAGATTATGCGTTGATTTTCGCGCATTAAATCGAGCTAGTATAAAAGATCACTTTCCTCTCCCTAACATGAAAATGATTTTGTAGCAAGTCGCAGGGTCATAGATGATGTCCTTACTTGACAGTTTTTTCATTTACAATCAAATCAAGGTGAAAAGGGAAGATGCATACAAAACCACCCTTATTACTCATTGGGGTGCCTTGACTTACGAATGTAATCCCTCAGTCTTATCGGTTACGAGTACCACTTTTAAAAAATCTATGCAAATAATTTTCAATGATTTGATCGGTAAAATTATTCATGTTTACCTTGATGATATAATCATGTACTCTAAAGGACTATAAATTGTCTCAAAGTTTAAAAAACTATGGCTGGGTCCTTTCAAAATTACTTTTGTCCTGGGTACTAACTCTTACATTCTAAAAGATTTATAGGAGCGATTGTTCTCCTACAACACTAATGGTTCTCACTTGAAACATTACGTGGAACCAACTTGAAAAATTTTAACGTTGTTTGGATTTTCTCTATATTAGTAGGTCTAGCTCTGCTTTCATTTTTCCACTATTTTTCATTTCCTCTTTTGCAGTAGTTTGATTTATGCTTCTTTCTTGATAAGTTTCCTGCTGCTTTTACATTTCTATCATTTTATTTTTGTTGTTTTAAATTTTGTAATCTTAATTCTGTCATGATTTTTATTGCTTTATCATCTTCTAGTGATTTTGGTCAAGAATAAGATGTGGGATCAGTTTTGCCACAGTGAAACTCCTGCAATATATTGTTAGTCAATAACAATCAAGCTTACATAGTTGTTACGATGTTCCCCCTGAAAGCAAAATTGAATTTGTTATCTTCTTTCATTGTTGTCTTATAAAGAAATTGGTTATCTCCTGCTTATGCTTTCCATTTCTTCATCCATTTGAGAATATAAAAGAGAAAGTCCATAAAATTTTCTCCTTGAAGAAAAGAGGAAGTTCTGGTTGAATGATTATGCATACAAGGATAAATCCCCTCATACTTAACATTTTTCATGAGTTATTCCCCTTGTTGCATAATCTTCTTGGTTATATCTTCTTGATCTGTTCTTCTTGGTCTATGAAACCATGTGTTATGAGTTCTTAATCTATTGGAAACAGAATTCCCTATGGATTTTCTAGTTTGTTGACGATAAAAATCGCAATGAGGATTTCTCCCTCAAAGTATTTCTAAAATCCTATTATTTATAAGCAAATGATATATATAATAGTAGTAGGTGGGACCCCCTTGTAGATTGGAGGATCAAAGTTAGTCTTGTTACACATTTTATGTTGTTGTTTGATGATGCTTACAAGGTTCTACATGATTGTTGGTGAATTATTGGTTTTATTCGTGACATAATGGCAGGTGGATAATGCATGTGATGTGTTGGTTCTGTTGCTATAAACTCTAAATTCCATGTCATGATGGATTTTGTTAACTGTTATTACAATGCTATTGGCGCCATGATTTATTACATGTTACACCTGCACAAGACACATGTTAGTCATAACAAGAGATAAAAACCTATGAAAAAATCCAAGAAAGAGGAGCTATATTATACTACGCTATGCTATACTATGTGCAATTGAAATTAAAAGGATTATTGTTAGTCATAACTAGAAATGTTAGTGGCTATACAATGATTATTGAGTTATATGGGCGCATGTGATATATATTATAGTATGGTTTTGGATTAATGGTTAGTATGGATCGGGTGGTGCATTTGGAAAGTAATGTATGCAAGTTTCGATGCATGGATTAATGTTGATTGGTTGTCGTGTACTAATTAATTGAATGAAGAGAGGATGGAAGCGATGTGCATTTATTGCACGTCACTCCATACTTCTCCCACTGGTCATCACCCTAGCTTGGTTATTGTTCATTTGAATTCAGTTGCGGTTAAGCTCCGATATTCAGGAAAGGAAGAAATTGCTCGACCAAGCTTGCATTTTTAAGGCCATTTGGTTACATATATTTATTTTTCACCCATCCATGAGCTTGCTTTGTTTATGAAATAAATATTGGGTCGGTGATGTATTGGTCTGTGTTTTTCTTGAGGCTGGCAATTGTGTAAACTTGTGGTGTTTCTCTGGAATGGTTGTTTGTGTGTTATTCGTTGCAAATGGAAAATTGAATGGTTGAAGTCATGATATCATTGACTATTCTATGTGAAGGAAGCCATGATCGCTCTCTGTTGTCTCTATGGGTTTTTGTTGGAGGGTTTAATTCGGTTTGGACTTGCTGACCATCTCCTGACAGTCTTGTAACCTTACCCGGTTGTATTTGGTGTTATGGGGTTGCTGTGTAATTTTTGAACCACTTTTGGGGCATATCATTCTCCACTTGGTCGTGGGAAATTTTTATGTTATTGGTCTCTGCACAGTTGGTTATGGTGGCTATTATTCCAAGAGGCTTGCTTTAGGGTTGGTTTCTATTACATGGCTCTGCATTTCTATCAACATTATTCAGTTTTTGGGGAAAACCACGAGGGTTATGCCCATGCGTGTTCTCAGTGTTGTTCATTGGCCAGTAAGGAACCTCTGCTCCTTTGTTCATAGTCTCTCCTACCTGAGGTCGAACTGTCACCCTTTCATACGAGCTAAGGGTTATGTGGCCTGTGTGTCCACCGCGTTGTCTTGAAGGGTTATCACCTACTGTTGATATGGTCGACTCCAGTGTCCCTGTGTTTTAATGATCAAGCGAACCCTTGACTATTTTCTTAGGCATTGATTTTTGGCTTATAAACAAGACAACAAGACAGACTTCTATCATTCACATGTTTCCTTTGCCAGTGTTGAATTTTGGCTTATAAACATCGCAGACTTTTACCATTCACATGTACCCTTTGCAGGGATTGAATTTGAATTTTGGCTTATAAACATTACATAATTTGGGCCTATAAACATTATATAAACATTACATTGAATTTGGGTCTTTGGGTCTATAAACATTACAGACTTTTAAAGTTCACATGTGCCCCTTGCAGCCATTGAATTTTGGCATATAAGCATTACAGAGTTTTTACCATATTCACATCATACATGTGCTCTTTGTAGGCATTGAATTTTGTTTTAGCTGGCTTCTGATGTTTGTCCTTGTCATCTTGTTTTGTATAATAGGTATGGGATGTGCTGTCTAACAAGGAACCAGTAGATATTGTGGCAACAACACCCACTCAAGCAACTGCAGCTAGAGGTTTAGTTGAATTCGTTGTTCGAGCATGGAGATTGAAATACCCAACTTCCAAAGTAGATGATTGTGCAGTAGTATGTTTTTTTCTTAGTGATCTTCCTTCAATTTCATTGGCAAAAGAAAACAAGGATATGATGACGTTAAAAGCCACCTTTTCCTAAAGAGGCCATTCCAGCGCCAGTCACTACACTGTCAGAAGGAACAATAACAACAGATGAGTGCCTTGCAAATGGAGAGGCAAGTAGTCCTAGATTAGGCCGTTTAAATACTGTAAGAAATAATGTGAATGATGTTGTCAAAAATTGCTTAGAAGCAGTTCCAGAAATAGTCGAAACAACCCAAGAGGTCTCAATCCCATAGAAGCCTTGTTGATTGTCTCTCTGTGGCTAACGAAGATGATTGGTCTGCACTAGAAGGTGTTAGTAGAGTGAACACCCTTTTGAATCTTCCAAGGTTTTTGACAGGAGACAGAATGTCATGAGGTTTGAGGAAGCGACATTGATTGATTAGTTAAGTCTTTCAGCTTCAACTGCTGCAACAATTTGTTTTATTACATTATTTCAAGCTCCAGCCTGATATAGTTGAATACCTGGGAGGGAGGTAATTTTGTAACACTATCTGTTTGTTTGCTGAAGGTATTTTGAAACTATGCAAATCCATAACATGTGATGTCTAAAACTAGGGCTCCAAAGTTCTCTTCTCCTTTTAATGATGAATGAAGGAACTGGGTTTGGATTCCTGCCATGTTGTTACTCTCTTACATAGAAAGCAAATACAAATGGACTAGTTAAGCAGAAGACATCTGAAGGCAGGACAATCAGATTTGTCTTCATTGACTTACAGAAACCGGTATGCCTATTGTGATAGCAGATTCAGTAAAATATGTCCTGGGCTAATTTTTGGACTTGAGCCTATTGTGGTAGTATTGTGGTAGTAGTAGCAAATTCAGTTTAAAGGGCTAAATTTTGGAGTTGAATTTTCCCATTGTGCTACAGAGCAAAAGACTGTTGGAGAGTTTCCAGATCTGTGCTTCTTGGCATTGGCATCCTATCTGGTCAAAAGGTTTTGTGTTAATTATTAAAAGTTCAGACAGTTCCTCCTATCTGGTCAAAAGGTTTTGTGTTAATTATTAGAAGTTCAGACAGTTCTTGTACTTTTATGTTGAATGGCAGTTCCTGTACTTTTATGGCATTGTATTGAGGTAATGGTGTCAACCTGTCAGGTGTAAAAAGCTTTGTATATATACAAACTAATTGCTATTACCATGGACCTCATGTTCGAGAAAATGGCAGGCAGGACCAATCTAATTTCTCTGTTAGTAAATGACCCACCTATCTTCTAATGATTGGGAGCTATCAATGAATCCTATCCTATTGTACAATCCTATCTTCTAAGTACAGATCGCTACCTCTCGTGCCCTGCAACCCCCTGCATCTCGCGCTGATTCAGTAATGGAAATTGTTAACTGGCTACAGGATTTCCATACTAGCGGTAATTTCAGACAGATTTGTTCTCTGGCACGGGCTGACTTGTAAACTTTTTTAATTAATAATTAAAACAAGGGATATACTTTTTTAAGCATAGGTGCAAAAAGTCATTTTTACATTTTCATAGATTTTGAAGAAATATTTGAATGTCTAGTTATATAGTTTTTCAACGAACATTACACTTTCATATTTTAATAATGTCAAAATATGTGCATAAAAATTATAAGAAAAATTTAGTTGTTGGATACTTGCTGTATATTTCTACTTAAGAAAATAGTTTTGCTAAAAGACATTAATAATATAATTGTTTTTTTTTAAGTTAGAACTATGCATGTGGGGGTAGGCTGTCCAATAGGGGATTAGATAATTTGGTGTTTTTTAAGGTTAACCGATGTGTCCAGACAAAGAAATTCAGCTATCCAGTCCCTTCTGGTGAGAGTGACATGCCAAAAAATCAAAAGTGAGATAATTAAAATAAAAATAATAATAATAATAATAAGCTGGCTGGCTTGAATGCTATTTAGCTAGCTGGCTGGCTTGAATTGGCTGGCTTGTACTCCTGAGCTCAATTTAACTAACTATGATTTAACTAACTATGGATTTAGAAAAATACAACCTTCAAAGCCGAGTATTATCCTCCACGCAACACATTGCCAACAATAACTGTGCACACCCGGGACTCTGAATATAAAGGAGTTGCAAATTTGTCCCTTATTTTTCGATGGGAACAATTTTGCATCCACAATAAGGCTAGGGGAATTTATATTGAACCTTCTTTATAGATGGGGAATTTCTTGGTTTTACCCTTTCAAAGTTTTCATTTATTCTGTCTTTGAAGAAAATAAAATACAATACAGGAAAGAAATTCCACAATTAAAAAGCATACTGTATCAACGGTTCGTGTAACATAACTTATGAGTAATATTATAATCCAGAGTAATTGAACAAATAAGTAATATAGCAACGATAACTTGGACTTTTCTTGGAAGGTTGTAATCTAATAATTTAAAATTAAATAATTTGTGGCTTTATTATGCTAGTTATAATTAATAAATCGAAAGACAAGTTTATATTAATTATTTATGATTATGTTAATGAATCAAGGTAAGTGTTTATGTAAGTTAAAAATCTTCTAGATTGTATAGAATATAATGCTTTTTTTTTCCAAGGACTTTTCACATGGGTTAATTTATGAGTTCGACTATGCATTTAAGAGTTAGTGTTTTTTTTTATAATAACATATCTCTATTGTTTCTTTGATATTTTAATCACTTTATTTTCAATTTTCAAATTTAGGTTTATTTCATAGAGATACCATCTTGGATGTCTCAAAGTTCTAAAAATTTATCCAAGTCTTTTTCCACCCTCTTTTTAACCAAAGATGAGTTAGGGAAGACATATGCAAACCTTTATTAATGATAATGTTGATGTTTAAGTTCCCATGAGATCGACAAAGTTTATTACAGACCTAAAAGAATTTCTATGTTTGCACATAGTAAAATGAAAGTATCAAAACCCTCAAGTAATTAAACAAGTGCCACTGCAATGGCAATGTCCCCAGCCAATAGTTTTGTCAGAATTGTTGCTATGTGTGAAATACAATAAGTGCCTACACTATCAATTCTTGTAGAAGTAGAGTCCATTCAATATTTAATAATTTTCTCCTTTCACTAGGGTCTCACGCTATTGTGATGAGGTGTGAGCGATGGCGAGCGGCTACAGGAGGTTAGGGTTTCGGAAGGGGGTTTCTTAGAGTAAAAATGGTCTATTTTGCAATAGGTTATGGTTCTCGAGTTCTACTACTTGAACTAGAAGACATACCTACCTCTAAAAGGTTGACATGGATGACCTTGTGGATTTGGATTGGGAAGAGGAGGACGCCCTTTGGGCCCGTGAGGGTATTTTCTTGTCAGATGAGATATATAAAAATATGTACAATAGACAATGTGGCTTGGTTTCTAGAGGACACGTGCAAAGAAACAAGACAACTCCGATTTCGCCTCAGTGTCACAGTCAATTGGAAGTCACATTAGATACTGGAGGAAATCTCATCGGAGATCTAGATTCGACTAGGGTTACAAAACCTGAGTTGACAGTGGGGTCTAACTCCTCAAACAACCCTTCTAAGCCCAAAACAACTTTAGGGTTTTCTTATATGAAGATTGATACTTGCGGCTCAGAGTTTAGAAGATGCACTTTGATAGGGGAGCCAGTTAGAAGCAAATGTTCACTAAAGAGATTGAAGGTGAGAAGTAGCAGACTTCTGGAAGCCTTTGGTAGGTTACTGTCTGCAGTACAGTTTACTATCAAACCATTGGATTGTTTTCCATTTCTTGTCAGAGGTGGATCTTCTAAATATTTTGGAAGTTCCCTGGATCCTAGGTAGAGGTGTTCTAATGCTGAAGGGATGGGAAACATGCTTTAATCCCTTCCTGGAGTCTTTTTCAAAATGGCTTGTCTGGATGCTCTTACCAGATTTTCTTATAGAATTTTGGGTGTCAAAGATTTTTATTGAAATCATCAATACAGTTGGGAAGTTTTTTTTCTTTGATGAACAAAATCTTTAGTGGAACAATAAAATATTAGCATGGATACTTGTGGAGTTTGACCTAGATTTAGGGCTTTATGAGGAAATCGAAGTTATGATTGAGAACAAATCCTTCATTCATCCCTTGGATTATTGGAGGGAGTCATTTCGCTGCCATTACCGCTAGTAGACCAGGCACCTCAAATCTCTCTGCCCAAATTTTTCAAAGAAGGAAAAAGAGTTGCAGGGATACAATGCCTCTCCTCTGAAGCTTTCATCACCTTCTATTATGGACTCGAGTTCTCCTCTTTTTGAGTGAAACTCCTTCCTCGGTAAGATGCAAACTTTCTTTCCATCTTTCTTCACTTCTCTTTCAAAGGATGATAAATCTTCCCTTCTAAAAAATGTGTTGAAATATTGTAACTTTGAAGAATGTTCTAAGTATATTTGAGTTATTATCTTATAGATCAAATCCCCTTTTGTGGATTGATCATGTTGGGTCCTATATAAGACCAAATACCCTTTTGTGGATTGGTCAAACCATATTTATATGGTGGTATTTGTAAAGTCATCCCCTGGTGTTTATAAAGTGGTTTTAACCACTCCTAGAAGAACTCGACCCTACTAAGTGAAGAGACATAACCCTAGCGCCTCCTCAACCAATATTTAAATGTGAGGATGGTGCCTCACTTGTAGACTCTCACACTCACTCATCTAGTGCACATATATTGAAGGCAGTTGCAGTTGTAGGAGAAAGGAGAAGAGAGGCGCATGCTCAGTCTTGGTTTATTCTTGTTGTTTTGGTCTTAGTCTTGGCATTGTATTGGAAATCTATTATTGAGGAATTTTTGATGGGTTTTCTCCCTCGTGAGGGTTTCCCAAGATAAAATGTTGTGTACCTTGTGATTGTGTTTCTTTCAGTGATCCTGCTTATGTTGTTGTTTTAGAAATGAATTGAATACTCATGTAATTTGGAAATAACCTAATAACAACATTTAAACTTAAAAAAATGAAGACTGGATTGTGGAAATTGTAACACACTCGACCCCTAAGTAAATTTCTTAGGGATGGGGCATCAAAATTTCACTCTCCTTCATGTCTCAAATCCTCTATCTGAGGTCTTTATCCTCCTCTACTCACCCGTAGCATTCTAACAACTGCTACCAGGCTCAAAACCAAGATTTGGAGTACAAGCTATGGCTTTCCAAAGTTCTTTGGGCATTCATTGGTTGAGGGCCACGTGGACCCACCTAGCGCATGTTGTTTCTAAGTTCCTTTCTCCACAATGGAAGACCATCCATCGTCTGATCCCATGACTGGACTTAATATCTTTCTCATATATATCTGTTGTGGATGAATTTGATGCTTCAACGCTTTACACCTCTTTACTATCTACGCACGAGACCACCCGAAGTTCCAAAATTTTGAAGTCCCGCGAATTTTCCACATGGCTTCGACCTTCGGGCCTTACAGTCTCTCTATTATATTATATCCCAAACTCTCTGGAGTCCTGAAGTCCCAGACTCCGGTTCACTTCACCAACCCTTCTTGGCTAAGGCTGGCACATACCACGAGCTGACACGTGGAAGGCCAGGGGAGACACACACCCTCATTGGGGTGGCATGTGTCGTGTTCTAGTAGGTATATAGGGTGGGTGGTATGCACGAATCCAGGTGACACATGGAACATCTGTCACAGGTCCATGTCACCATAAGTGATGTCACTATGCCACGTCACTTCGGACTGACAGCCTTCTACATCCCTCAAATTCCACGATCGAGGTCCAAACACATAGACCCATAGGTCTATGGCTCTCATCGCTTCAGGGATTTTCGAAGCACCAAGTTTCATATCCTCCGTAGTAGCTCTTCCCCAGATTTAACGATATACTGACACACGTCTCGATTGATGGGCGGTTCGGATCTCCTCTGACTCCCCGTGGCTTCAGGAATCTTTAGCCTTTTTCACGTGTTTCATTCCGGTGTGTTAAACCTCCAGAGTGTAGGATATGGTACCATGTGTCCTTTGTGATGGGTGGTTGAGGAGGGACCCGAAGGATCCTTATATCCATGGTATACATTACTTTGTGACTCCAGTCTTTGACGGGTTTTGACGTTACAACACCCTTGACCTCCTGAAGCGATCAATGCCGTATTGACTACATTGTAGATCTAATGGCTAGGAAGGAACCCAAAGGTTCCCTAGATCTACGATCTTGGTTACTTCGTGACTTCGGCGTCTGGGAAGTTTGATGCTATAGCATCTCCATTCTCCTGAAGTGGAACTTCGCCGAGGTACCATACATGAAACCTTCCACTAGACGATCAGAGGGTCGAGAAGGGGCCCCATCAGACTCCCTAGATCAACGACTCACTACCCTTCATGATTCCGGTAGTCGGGTAATTTTGGCAGTTGTGAAGTTTGGCATCCCAGGCTTCGAGCTCCGAGGCTTTGAAGCCACCAAGAGATAACTCCTTTTGGACTTAGCGTAGGGTTTGTAGACACTGGTCATATGGGTCCTCCTAAACCGATCTCATCCTCGAAATGAAGAGATTTCCCTTTCAAGGATTGAACCTCACTATCCTTCATGAACTTCATCATGAAATGGTTAAAGTCTTGGGCATGAAACCCTGACCGCACAGTAAGGAGTCTGAAGGAGGTGTCATCTTCAGACGGATAGGGTCAAATTGACACTGTAACTCTTGCCTCGGTCGTCTTACAGACTTATGTCCCAAGAAAACTCAAGTAATAAGCTGGGGTATACAGACTATCAGTCATAAGTGTAAGTTCGCAAGGAGATGAATGCATACATATATTGTGACCATTCCATGTAGAAATCATTTATAAATACACACACACACACACACACACATATATATATATATATACCCATGCATTCATCCATTAATTTAGTTTAATACACAAAGTAGGAAACACTTATTAGAACCAGAAGATGTGGTGCGACTGCTGAAAGGGGTGCTCGTTTCCACCCAACCATAAGCTCAATCACTCCTAACAGATTTACCACTGGCCACCCTCGAGCTAGACCACGATGCTTTGAGATTGAATCTTTTCTTCTGGCTCAATGAAAGTTAGGGACGAAAGTTACTCTCCTTCTCCCAGCTCAGGAATATATGGGGATGAAGGTTACTCTCCTTCTCCCGAGTCAGAAATAGATGGGGATGAAGGTTACTCTCCTTCTCTCGAGTCAGACTCTATTTCCTGCGATCAGAACATGTTCCTTTCCACAGTTCCTCCTCGAACTCGAGATCTCAGTCTCTCATCTCTGCAGTCTTTGCAGGCCCCTCCTGTTTGCCCACCACGCCTTCCTTTCTTGCCTTCCTCAGTAAGATTGTGTGTGGCCCGAATTCCCAGTCAGTGGTCGGGTCTAGAAGCCTTACCTATGAGTGGTTTGTCCCATCCCCTCATTAACTCTTGAGGAGGTCTTCCCACCAACCAACCTGATTGTAATTCATTCCTGGGTTAGAGGTTTGTTCTAATCCTTGAGAAATTAATTCCAGCAAAGTACTGGTCTGGTGAAGGTTAACGCAACCATTCCTGGTCTCCTTCGCCATATCTTTCATAGAATTCATGGTCTCTCTTAGCACACCCCCTTTCCAGCAATCATGCAACATGTATCCATTTTCTATTAAAATAACAGAATTTACATCCACCGTCCTTTCATACAAAGGTCCATCAAATAAAAAATTCACACCTTTGAGTTTTCTATAGTTCCTCGGCCAATATAGTTATATTTACAACTGGGGATAACAAGGTGCTACAATTCCCTCCCCCTTAAAGGAACATCGTCCTCGATGTTCTATCTATCAATATGTTATGTATATACATGAGTAAACAAAATTGGATATGCATGTCTCATGGAATCCTCAATTTCCCACGTAACCTCATCTGGGACAAAGTGTTTCCATGACACCTTGACCTGTGCAATGGTTTGGTTCCTAAGTGAGGTTTCCCTCCTGCTAGTATGCATTGAGGTTCTGGTAGGAATTCTCCCTCTGGCTCCACTTGGATCACATACCAGTCAATTATATGATTAGAATCATGTACATATTTCTTCAATAATGAAACATGGAAAACATTATGTGCCTTTACTGTGGGAGGGAGTGCTAGCCTATAGGCTACAGGTCCCACTCTATCTAAGACTTCAAAGGGTCCACAATACCGAGGTGCCAACTTGGAACAAGCTCCCATTCTCAGGGAACACTTCCTGGGTCTAACTCTGAGATAGACATGGTCTCATGTCTTGAACTCTCTAGGGGTTCTCTTTCGGTCGGCATAGCTTTTTTGTCTATCTTGAGCAATTTTCAAATTTTGTTTTATCTTAATCAGTTGTTGCTCCATTTCTTTCAGCATGTCTGGTCCGATTGTAATTCTATCCACTAGATTACTCCATTTGATTGGAATCTTGCACTATCTACCATAGAGAGCTTCAAAAGGGCTCATCTTTAGTGACTCTTGATAACCATTGTTGTAGGCAAATTCTACCAATGGAAGATAGTCTTACCACTTCTTAGGTCGATGCATTACATGCATCCTTAACATTTCTTCTAATATTCGGTTCACTCTTTCTATCTGTCCATCAGTTTGAGGGTGATAGGATGTGTTAAACAACAATCTAGTCTCAAAACCCGCCATCAAGGATTTCCAAAAGCTTGAAGTGAATTTTGTGTCTCTGTCAGATATAATCTCCCTAAGCATGCCATGCAGTCTAAATATCTCCTTCATGAAGATGTTGGTAATATCTATTGCCTTGCAAGTTGACTTGATAGGAACGAAGTGAGTAGAATTTCTCAATTTGTCCACCACTACCATGATAGTGTCGTTCTGCTTGGCCGATTTTGGTAATCCGGTGATGAAATCCATGGAGATGGTTTCCCATTTCCATTCTGGAATTGGTAGAGGTTGTAACAACCCTACTGGGTGTCGGTGTTCTGACTTAACTTGCTAGCATTCTAGACACTTAGCTAAATAATCAACTATGTCCTTTTTCAATCCAGGCCAATAGAATTGTTTCCTAGTGGTCATGATCATCTTCTGATAACCTGGATGACCAATATATGGTATCTTGTGTAGTTCTTCCATTATGAACCTCTTCAAGTTGTCACAACTTGGGATATACAATCAATTTTTGTAGGTCAATAGACCTTCATCCAACATCTGATAGCCTTCATACTTCAACCCTGTGGACTCTTGTTTTAGGTATGATGTCATGGTCTTGAAAATTTCATATGCTTCTTGTGCACACCTGAATTTCTACTTGACATATGTTTCACAGGTGCTCATTGCTTTCAGGTGAATCATTTTCATACTTCTACTAAGGGCATCGACCACTCTATTTTCATTTCCTTTGATGTGTTTAATTTCAAAATCAAACTCACTAAGAAGATCCATCCACCTAGCTTGCCTAGCATTGAGTTTTGGTTGATCAAACAAATTCCTCAAACCACAATGGTTTGTCGTAAGTATAAATATCGTACCAAGGAGGTAATGCCTCCATATTTTAAAATCCTGCACTATGGCAGCCAACTCTAGATCATGGGTCACATAATTGACTTCATGCTCATTCAATTTCCTGGATGCGTAGAAAATTACACATCCCTCTTACATAAGGACTCCTCTGAGTCCTTCCTTGCAAGCATCTTTACACATGAGGAAGTCATTATCAAGTTCTGCAATCTTCAACACAGGTGCATGGGTCAAGAGGTATTTCAGTTTCTGAAATCTTTCTTCACATTCTGATGTCCAAGTGAATTTAACCCCCTTTTTCCAGAGGGCAGTGATTGGACAACCAATCTTGGAAAATCCTTTTATGAACCTTCTATAATATCCTACTAAGACCATAAAGAATCTAATATCAGATACATCCTTTGGGGTAGGCCATTTCATAATAGATCTGATCTTGTCAGGGTCTATTGCCCCCCTTCTTCAGAAATGACATGGCCCAATTATTGCACTTGCTTCTGGAAAAAGTCACACTTGCTAAACTTAGTGTAGATTTGATGCTCTCTTAGCACTTTAAGTACAAGTCTAAGATGTTATTCATGCTCTTCTCTGTTCTTGGAGTAGATTAATATATCATCAATGAAAACCAATACGAATCTATCTAGGAATTTGTTGAGTACATTGTTCATCAAGCACATAAAAATGGTGGGGGCATTGGTTAGTCCAAATGTCACCACCAAAAATTCATAGTGACCATACCTTGTTCCGAAGGTCGTTTTGTGGATGTCTTCATCCTTGATTCAGACTTGATGGTATCCAAACCTCAAGTCAATCTTTGAGAAAATGGAAGCACCCCCTAATTGGTCGAATAAGTCATCGATTCTTGGTAAGGGATACTTGTTCTTTATGGTTGTATTATTGAGTTGTCTATAATCTATGCACAGTCGGAGCATGCCATATTTCTTTTTTACAAACAAGGCTGGTGCTCCCCATGGAGACACACTGGGCTGGATGTAGCCTTTGTCCATCATTTCCTTTAGTTTTAGCTTGAGATCAACTAGTTCGGGTGTACTCATCCTATAGGGTGTCCTAGACATTGGCACTTCTCCTGGTGCAAATTATATCGAGAAGTCAATGTCTCTTCTCGGAGGTAGACCCAGTACCTCTTTTGGAAACACGTATCTACACTCCATTAATATGGGGTGGTCCTCTAGGTTCAGTTTGTTATCCTCAACAGATTCCAACAATTGTATTGCATATAAAGGATATCCCTTTTTGCAATACTTTTTCATTTGAAAGGTTGATATTTGTCTCACTGAGACATGTTTTTCAATCCCTTGGAGGATCATCTTTCCCCCTTCTTCATTTACACATTCTAAAGTTTTATGGTAACATTCCAACTTAGTTTTATAAGCAGCTAACCAGTCCATACCATCAACAGGTCATAAGACCCTAGGGGAAGTATGTTAAGGGTCACTTGGGTGGGAAATCCATCCATAATGAATTGGCAAGTTGGTATAGCCTCTGCTACTTTTCTTTTGGTTCCAGTGGCTAGTTGTACCAACCATGGATTAACATGTCTAACTGGTTGCAATTTGCACTTATCAATAGTATGAGGGGTCACATAACTCAAATTAGAACGAGGGTCGATTAAAATAGAAACTAGACGGTTGTCAATCATACCTTTCATCTCCACCACTGAAGCTTTGTGGTCGGCTTGTTTATTATCCAAAGCTGCATAAATCCGTGGCATGCTCCTAGCCACATCATTGATTGTGGTAGCTTCTTGGATGTGGTATATTTTCTTAATGTTCCGTCGTCTGTGTGGGAAATCCCTTAGCATATGTTCTTCTTCGCAACCCCAACATTTCAAAGGTTCTCTCTTTGGGTTATCAGTCTTTCCTGGGGTTGATCCAAAAGGTTTATTTCCACTCTGGGAGGGGAAATTCTGCTGGTGCACACTTCGAGTAGGAAGGCTCATCCTTGAATCCTTCCTATAATTCTTAAATATTGGGGACTTAAACCCCTTCTTCTTGAACCCAGAACTATTCTTCTGCTTCCAGTCCTCGCGAGGTTCTATCTGATGCTCAAACTATTTGTAACAATACCTTGCCTTCCATATAGTGTCTTCTAAGGTCTTTGGCTCGTCAAACTCAATCTTGTTCCGGTAGGTCTAAGGTAACCCACTGATAAATCGTTGGAATTTTACCTTTTCCTCTTTTATGTAGGATACATACCTCAGCAACTCAAGGAATTTATTGATATATTCGTCTATGTTCAGTTGTCCTAGCTTGAGTTCATAGAACTCCTTAGTCTTCCCGTCGAGGTATTTCTTTGACAAATACTTCTTCTTGAAGTGTTTCTCAAACCGTTTCCATGATAAGTCCTTTTCATGGATTCCTTTCACATTCTTAAGATCTTCCCACCAAATGGAAGCCTTTCCATTCAGGTTGAATATGGCTATTCGAGCCTTCAAATTTTTAGAATAGTTGTGAACTCTGAAGTACTTATTTAAACCAAGCAACCAAGCTTCTGCCTCTTCCCCTTTCTCAATATGTCTGTTGAAAGAGGGTGGTTTGGCTTTCTTGAACTCTTTAGGGTCATGAATTTTGGAATGCTTTCGCTTCTTTCCTTTCTTCTGAGAATGTGAGCTAGTTTTTCTACTAGAAGATGCCTCGGAGTTGTTCATTCCCTTTCCAGAGGAATCTCTCGATGAGTGTCCCCTGCCTCTAGGTTGGGCCTTCCTCGAGGTGATTATCCCTGTGTGGCTACTCATGGGACCACATTTTTGTATTTCAAGTGGACTTTGACTTCTCTCTGTATGTCGTCGGTCCACATGACTGGTTGTAGGTTGCTGCTACAGCTGTCTCTGTATATTGGATAGGCTCTGCAGCAAGACTGCATTGATTTATGTTTGTTTTTCTTGCTCCTTTATCAATCTCTCATTGTCATCCTTGCAACTCTGTAATTTGTCCATAAGGCTTCTTACAGTTTTAGCTAGATCCGTAGGGGTCTCCTCTGCTCTCCTCTCATCATACTCTTCGTCTCTATTGTGGGAGCCATACCTCACTTCATGGTGCATCACCATTCTTTATGCTTGGAGTTTCCTGTGATTTACTGACTGTTTAAGTGATGAAAAAACACTCATTGTTATTTAACAGTATATTAGTTCATGAACAACACACAATTGATATTTCTTAAATACACACACAGTAGAAAGTTTTCATTCTTTTCTTCAGTAAAATTTTAACCAGACTCTTTAAGAAAGAGGTAAAGTAGGGTGCACCCTTAAAATCACTTTAAATATGGTTTTTACACAACTTGTCCATGAGCCCAAGCATGCCAAGTGTTGTAACCATGCTTTGATACCAATTTATAATACACCCGACCTCTGTGTAACTTTCCTAGGGATGGAGCATAAACATTTATCTCTCCTTAATGTCTCAGATCCTCTGTCCAAGGCCTTTATCCTCCTCTACTCACCCGCAACATTCTAACAACTGCTACCAGGCTCAAAACCAAGCTTTGGAGTACAAACTATGGCTTCCCAAAGTTCTTTAGGAATTCATTGGTTGAGGGCCACGTGCCACCCACGTGGACCCACCTAACGCGTGTTGTTTCTAAGTTCCTTCCTCCACAGTGGAAGACCATCCACCATTCGATCCCATGACTAGACTTAATGTCTTTCTCATATATATTCATTGTGGAGGAATTCGACGCTTCATGCCTCTTTACTATCTTCGCACGAGACCACCTGAAGTTTCGAACTTTCGAAGTCCCATGAATTTTCCACGTGGCTTCGACCTTCAGGTCTTACAGTCTCTCTATCATATTATATCCCACACTCTATGGAGTCCCGAAGTCCTAGAATCCAGTCACTTCACCAATCCTTATTGGCTAAGGCGGGCACGTACCATGAGTTGACACGTGGAAGGCCAAGGGAGAAACATGCCCTCATCAGGGTGACACATGTCGTGTTCCAGTAGGTATATAGGGTGGGTGGTATGCATGAGTCTAGGTGACACGTGGAATTTTCGTCGCGGGTCCACGTCACCCTAAGTGACGTCACTGCGCCATGTCACTCTTGACTGATAGCCTTTTACATCCCTCAAATTCCACAATCGAGGTCCAGACACATAGACCCATAGGTCTATGTCTCTCATCACTTCGGTGATCTTTGAAGCACCAAGTTTCAGATCCTCCGGAGTAGCTCTTCCCTGGATTTAACGATATACTGACATGTGTCTCGGTTAATGGGTGGTTCAGATCTCCTCTAGCTCCCCGCGACTTTGGGAATCTTCATCCTTTTTCACATGTTTCCTTCCGATATGTTAAACCTCTGGAGTGTGGGATCTGGTACCACGTGTCCTTTATGATGGATGGTTGAGGAGGGACCTGAAGGATCCTTAGATCCACGGTCCACATTACTTCGCGACTCCGTTGTTCGGTGGGTTTGACGTTACAACACCCCTGACCTCCGGAAGCGATCAATGTCGAACTGACTACATCGTAGATCTTACGACTAGGAAGGAACCCAAAGGTTCCCTAGATCTACGATCTTGGTTACTTCGTGACTTCGACGTCCAGGAATTTTGATGTTATAACATCTCCATTCTCCTAAAGTGGAACTTCGTCGAGCTACCATACACAAAACCTTCCACTAGACGATCGGACGGTCGAGAAGGGACCCCATCAGACTCCCTAGATCAACAACTCACTACCCTTCGAGACTTTGGTAGTCGGGTAATTTTGATATTTGTGAAGTTTGACATCCCAGGCTTTGAGCTCCGAGGCTCTGAAGCCACCAAGAGATAAATCCTTTCGGACTTAGCGCAAGGTTTTTAGACACTGGTCATATGGGTCCTCCCGAATGGATCTCGTCTGCTCATCCGCCAAACGAAGATATTTCCCTTTCAAGGCTTGAACCTCACTATCCTTTCTGAAATTCATCATGAAATGGTTAAATTCTTGGGCATGAAACCCCAGCCGTACAGTAAGGAGTCTGAAGGAGGTGTCCTCTTCAGACGAATAGGGTCAAATTGACACGGTAACTCCTGCCTCAGCCATGTTACAGACTTGTGTCCCAAGAAGCCTCAAGGACTAAGATGGGGCATACAGACTATCAGTCAGAAGCATAAGTTCGCAAGGATATGAATTCATACATATATTATGACCATTCCGCGCATAAATCATTTATAAATACACATATTACACACACACAGACACACACATATATATAAACCCATGCATTCATCCATTAATTCAGTTCAATATACAAAGTAGGAAAATAGTTATCAGAACTAGAAGATGTGGTGTGACTGCTGAAAGGGGTGCTCGTTTCCACCCAACCATAGGATCAATCACTCCTAACGGATTTACCACTGGCCACCCTCGAGCTAGACCACGATGCTTTGATATTGAATATTTTCTTCTGGCACAACGAAACTTAGGGATGAAGGTTACTCTCCTTCTCTCGGCTCATGAATAAATGGGGATGAAGGTTACTCTCCTTCTCCCGAGTCGAAAATAGATGGGGACGAAGGTTACTCTCCTTCTCCCAAGTCAGACTCTATTTCCTGTGATCATAACACGTTCCTTTCCACAGTTCCTCCTCGAACCTGAGAGTTCATTCTCTCGTCTCTACACTCTTCGCAACNTCTGCCCACAAGATTGCGTGTGGCCCGAATTCCCAGTCTGTGGTCAGGTCTGGAAGCCTTACTGATGGGTGGTTTTCTCCATCCCCTCATTAACTCTTGAGTAGGTCTTCCCACCTACCAGCCTGATTGTAATTCATTCATGGGCCAGAAGGTTGTTATGATCCTTGAGAAATTAATTCCAACAAAGTACTGGTCTGATAAAGGTTAACGCAACCATTCTTGGTCCCCTTCACCATCTATTTCATAGCATTCATGGTCTCTCTTAGCACACCCCCTTTCTAGCAATCATGCAACACGTATCCATTTTATATTAAAATAACATAATTTACATTCATTGACATTTCATACAAAGATCCATCAAATCAAACATTCACACCTTTGAGTTTGCCACAGTTTCTTGGCCAATATAGTTATATTTACAATTGGGGGAAACATGGTGTTACAGAAATCTTCGAAGGTTTTGGGGACTTAGTTTTAAAGAAATTGGATCTCTCTTTGAATGGGCATCATCTGTCTAATAAGGATTTGACTTCTTCTCCCCTTGTGAGACAAGAATCTCCTATTGAAGACCCTGATGTCAGTCGTTCTAAAGTTTTTGCTTGTCATTTAGATGTGGCCAAGGACCTTGGGGGTCTTTCTCTAGGTTTGAAAAAAGAAAAATTATGTTTGACAACATTCCAAATGATCAAAATTTTGATAAGGCCCTGTGTGTAGTTGGTCCTCATGAAAATAAGACTCTCTGTTTGGATTCTTCTCCTTTTTTTAAAGAAATTTTAATTCCTTCCCCTCTTCAAATGTCAAATAAGGTTTTGTTTTCCCCTCCTTTAGACAGTCAATACCTTTCTCGAGTCTGTCCTATAGGTTTTGATTGTCATACAAATGTTGCCTCGACTGTTAGGGGGGCTTCCTCAGGTTTTGAAAAAAATATTATCTCTATAATTTTCCTGATAATCCAAGAACAACTCAAGTTTTGTGCGAAGATGGCTCGTAGGGTAAGTCTTCTTGTTTGACTTCCTCTCCTTCTTACAAAGAAATTCTAACAAAAAACCCCCTAAAAATTTATAATAACGTGGAGGCTACAAAAAAAGATTGTGACAGGTCCAATGTTACATTTCGAAAGAAACCAAAGAAAGTCTCCACAAAGGGCTTAGGCATTATAAAGGGAGGTTTGGAACCCTTCTCGCCTTCTCATGTTTTAATGCAACCTATTCCTCCTCTTTCCCCAAGGGAACTTAGAGCACAAAATCCCGTTGATGGGAGGTTAAAATGACCCTTCTCTCCTTAAATTAGTGTGGGGTTGGTGGTGCCCCAAAACTCAAAACCCTAAAATGGTTAATTCAATCTATTAGCCCCGATATCATTTTTTTTCCAGGAAACTATGGTAGATAGTGTTGTAACCATGCTCTGATACCTATTTGTCACACCCCCGCTACGACAACCTAGAATTTTCGTCTTTTCTTCGAGGGACAGAATCCCTGAATTTCTATGGGGCCTAGCGCAGAACATCCCTTCCCTTATCCTCCTCCATGTGAGCGTTGTCTATGACCAAAGGCCTTACCAGAAAAAAGGCAATTTCGGCTTTCGCGATTCGGGGAATTGCGATGCAAGCGTTCCCCTGTTCTCTGTCTTTCGAAATGTCTAAACCCAAAATGGTCTAATAGATCCTTAGCTCCTCCCTTAAGTCGCACTTCATACGACCGGTACTATGACCTGGTGCTATTCCTCTAAATGCTTTCGAGGTTTCACGATTCGAGGAATCACGATGCAAGCGTTCCTCCTTTCCCTTTCGAATCCCCAGAACTCGAAATCTTTCCAGAACTCTGACCACTCCTTTGACTTCCACCGCATGTATCCTCTGACTGATACTTGGGACCCACCTTTTGACGTTTCTCTCTTCGTGATTCCGAGAGTTGTGTTGACCATGCAACTCTACCTCTTGAGTCCCGAAACCTGTTTGGGGCCCAACGACTATTAGCCCTCAACTCTATGGGGCCATATGACCCTCCTCCAAGGATTGGGTCCTACTCCTTTCGCTCTTCGGGATTTCGCAATTCGCAAAAATCCACAGCAGAGAGTTTCCTTACCTTTCGAAACTCCGATCCCTGAATTCCCGATATGGGAATTTATGTATGAGATCAGCGGCTGTGAGCCTCCTCTGATCCGATGCTCTAGATCTGATCTTATGAGTACCTCCTAGGGACTAAACCACGTTCACGTATCCTTGATCCAGCGGCTCTCATGCCACTGCGCTCCAGATCCAATGGCTGACGCGTTTTCGCAGTTTCATGTCCCTGGGGGTCGAAAGACTCTCCCTCTTATGTTTCCCGGTATACGAAATGCCAAAAAACTTAAACCATGAAATATTCTAAGTTGTAAATTTTGGGAAAACTCTTCTATTTCTGGTGTTGGACTTTCGTCAAACACTTTGCATGCCTCTGTTTTTAATGGCTGTAGGTGAAATTAAATGGACAGCGGTATTGTCTCTTGTCTGCTGGCTGTTTTATTGATGTGTTTTGACTCCTTATACCTCCCCAATGAAGAGTATGATGTATTGTTTGGATATTTAAATAAACCCATAATATTAATGACAATCATTCACATTTAAATGACAATTCTGCTAAACTATGGCTGCATTCTATTGAATAATATTATTGTTGTACCCATACAATCAGAAGGAGGTCGAATTACCTCTCTTGGATAAGTAGAAGGTCTATTATAGAAAGCTGGGCACCTCCTTTAATACACAGCCATGAAGGAATGCCCACAATCTGCTCCCACGAATTGATAAGGAGGGTGACTCAGGCGTTGATTATTCTGCTGCTTGATTAGGAAATTATGACAGCCTCAAACCCGTGATAGACCTCTCCTCCTGCACGCTACAACCAACCAATGGAAAATCGACCATCAGCTACCACGTCTTTACCTCCCACACAACACACAACAAGGGAGCACACGGCCTAGGTAAGGGAAACACAATAAGCACGAGAGGACACGCAACCACAAAGATACCAGCCAGCAGGGTTCACAAATGATGGCCACACTCGACCAAACAACCACGATTTAGAAGGTGCGTGTCTCAGCTATGAGGGAAGAACGCCCAGCGCTACGGAAAATGGAACACAACCAGTATACAAGAATGATAGCCAGCCAAGGACACATCCAAGATCACACAAGCAATGATCTCAATGCCTAGGAGAGGCTCGACCCAATCTCTAGTGGTCAACACGCAGCAAAATGGTGGATTGCACCCAGCTCAAGAGACAATCAAACCCTCCACTCGTACCATTAGAAAATTGTCCCTTCCTGCCACTTCTGCAAACCAAACACCTTCTTCAGTGAAGTGCTTCAATCACGATGCCAATTACCTGTAAATGAGAACCCTGAATGGATTCTCCAATTCTTCCGGCTAGAGCAGATAATTTCACTGTCGAATCCAAGATTCCACGGCTAGGGAAGATAGTTTCACTGCTGAATCCAAGGTGCCGAATGGGTTTCCAGCTGAAACCCTCGTTTGCTCACCGAGCTCTTCTCCCAAATCCAATTTTCAAAAATGAATAGTTGATGATGTCCTTTTCCCCTTCAATCGTCCTTTTATTCATTCACTTGTCCTTTTCTCCATTAAAATATTCATTTAATTATTAATTGGAGAGAAATACCCTCAAAGAGGGGTTTAATAATAATAAACTCACTTTTCCTAAGTTTCCACT
>SNQJ01S0007833.1:115929-130551 GCA_010110895.2 Picea sitchensis | reverse complement strand
TATTCATAACATAATTTACATTCATCGACCTTTTATACAAAGGTCCATCAAATCAAACATTCACATCTTTGAGTTTGCCATAGTTCTTGGCCAATATAATTATTTTTACAAACTGGGGGAAACAGGGTGTTACAGATATACTGTAGTAAACCTGTAACAATCAAACTACACCAAACAACATGTATCAATAACCTATTCCAACATGTACCATACATCAACCTGTACCGTAAACAAATGCATCAACCATGCACCAAACATGTCCAAACAACATGTCACAAAAACCTATATCATCAATCTTATCAACCAAATCAAATCTACTCACCAAGATCAATCACCAAGACAACTCTCAACCATATGCACAATATCACCAAGATGTGCATCGACCAAGCATAACACAACAACTCATAATCATCACCAAGATCAATATGTGCTTCTAATAATATACCAAGACAAGTATGCTACATCATCCATAAACCATGTGTCAACAATACTACTAACAAGTGTCTCCAACCCTGTACCAAGTATGTACCAATCATGCATCAACTACGACTCATCAAGATGTACCAACATCATCAGCTATACACCTCATGTATGTGCCAACTCATCTACTACTTGTCTCAACCATGTACCCAACATGTACCTCAAGCATATACCAAATACATATACCAATATAACCATCAAAAAGTTCTCTAGCAACCAAATACCATAAACCATTACATCAAACCATGTGCCACAACCTCACTGTTATACAACCTATATTTGTAACATACCTCAACCAAAAATCCCTCATCAATTTTATCATTCAAATCTGATTTTTAACTCTATAATAGAGTTGGTATATATGATCACATACCTGCAAACCTTCCTTAACAAGAGACTAACATTTTCATCAAATTTTACTTTAGTCTCACATGATTAGTTTTGGATTAGACAACAACCCTAACTTGCAATAATCATAACTATGTAGTTGTAATGAATAAAGATCCGAAAATAGTACAAAATGTTCTACAGTGTCTTTTATGCAATTCCTCTAGGTTTCACTACTTGGAACCTCTCAGAAAAGGAGTTATAGAAAAAATGACATACCTTATTGAATTCTGGCTTATTCTAGAGAGCGAACTTGTAGAGCATTCCCCACACGGAATATTTTTTCTATGAATCTGAAAATTGTACACATAATACTATAGACTATACTCTAACCAATACATTTGGTCTTACTGAATTTGGATCGATTATGAAGAAGTTATGACGTTTTTACCCGAAACACCTATTTTAGACTAGTTTCATGACTAGCCACAAACCCTATTTTCCACGGAGTGTAACTCCAAAAATGCAATGACCCACAAGCTAAAAATTTTGTCCCAACTACTTGGATATGTTTCCTCAACATCCTCCAAATTTCGTGCTCTGAATCATTCTAGAAAAAAAATTATTGCGAAAATGGTGAGATGAGCTATAAATAACATACCTTAGAAAGTATCATCAAAAGAATTTATTCTCCCTTGAATTTCAGCCTTCTTTACTTCACCTTCCCTTTGAAATTCATCTTAGATATCCTTTGGTTACCTCTAAACATTAAAAAATAAAACATAAAAAACATCTATATCATGGCCTAGCTACAAAATGATAGTAGTTGGTCAATCATTGATCATTGCCACCCTCAGGAGCATCCTGGAAATCTATCTTTCTTCTCTTTTTCGAGGATGCACCTCAAGAGGTTCTAGACCTAGGCATGCTTCGATGCTCTAGATACTGCACAAAGAATAAACAATGTTATAACTTTTTTTATCAATGAATTAATAGACATACAAATTGATACTTTGTAATTTAACCTAAGACAACTCACCGCATATGAAACTGTCAATCGTGAGGGTGTTACCCTCCTCTACGACCCCAATATCTCCGCAATGCCACCCTACATCAGTTATAAAGATCAAGTCAATAAAATTAAACAAATATGCGTAAAACAAAATCATGAAACATAAAAAAATTATCATCAATGCATTATATCACCGTGAATATCTCAGGCATCAATGGAGATTCACTAGCAGATGGAGCACTAAGTTGTACAACCTGCTCCGAGACAACCTCTACTATGACAGTCTCTGTCAATGGGGCCGAAAGTGGTGGCGGGGGTGGGTGGTAGACATATGGGATGTGATGGACCCTCATAGGTTGTACAAGTGATTCTAGCACCCTAGGCTTGGAGAAAGACAACCCAGAAGAAATGCCCAAGTGCCCAAGGGGTGCAATACTACTATACCTAACATATATCGACGACATGCATACGTATGAATAAAATTGAACTATTAGTACCAAAGAGTAAAATTCAAAAACATAAACACAAACAATTTGAGAATTATACGATATTTAACTTTACACATGATACATGTGACACTTGTGACTTGTCCATCTTAGATGGACAATCCCTAACATTGACTGGTGCCAAATCCTGTAGAAATAAGAGAACATATAAAAAAATTGAGGATGTCACAAAATAAAGAAATGACTATGTTGAATCTATCAAATGTGATACATACATGTGTGTATGGTGCACCCAATGAACATGTTGCCTCTATTGATGCATCAGTGGTGGGGCTAGGCACTGATGCATCCATAGGCATAGAGGGTCTGTTGATGGGACACAACAACTACAAAACAACATACAATAAAATATCTATATAAATATACAAAATACAAAATAAATATATAAGGATGAAGAACATAGAGAGGGTTAAAATACTTTAAACTCCTCCATGAAGTTATGTTTTTCACTTGGTTCTATAGGCCCATAGCATGTCTTCTCGCAACTTGAGCAACTATGAAATTCACATGGACATCTGCTATGTCCATGTGCCCTATCCTCACTATACTCTCCTGTGCATGTGGATGCTCCAACTCCTCTATCAATGTCACTAGCAGACACCTCCTGCCGAGATAGTGCAACAAAGCTACTGTGTTGCACTAGGCTACGAGTCAAAGAGGAGATGGCTAGTTGTACTTGTTGCAAGTTCTCAGAAAATATAAAGGCATCTCCCTATTATTGCAAGGAGGTTTATCAAAAACCATGTACCACCTATGTACAATGCAAGGAGGTTTAGTGTACAATGCTTCATAACCACCTTTGTATTTTATAGTTCAAAATTATTCTTAATCTAGTAAGTTAATGGCTTCATAACCACTATGAAGCCATTAACTTACTAGATTATAAATAATTCTGAACTAATATAGTAGATGTCCTATTGGACACAAATTGTGTTATGGTTTAATATGCATTTTTTATTATTAGAGTGTAACACTTGAGCAGTACAATGTTGATATACCTTAATAAATATTTTAACTATTTACAATAGTATATGAAACCAAGTATCATATAGAAATAAAGTTAAATGTTAATTAGTTTCTAAAAACCATATATAACATTATGCTATTAATTCACATAATTAATAAATAATTGAGATAATTTGTTATGATTTTATAATTCTTTCACTTACTTCCTATTATGCTTTGGTTAGTAGTATGAAAACCAATAACATTACATAGTTTGAAAGTCACATTATATTGTTTTTTATATTAATAATAGTTTAATTAATTTTTGAACCTATTTAAATATCAAAATAATAATAATAATTTTATATTTCAAAATTTTTAAATTATCTTTCAAAATTATTATTCATATTTTTTAAAATTTATTTTTGAAAATTAATAACATTCTAATTATAAAGGAAACATTTTTTAAAAATAAATAATAATTTAAATGGTTAAGTGCAGAGGAATCCTTATTTATGAAGTTAGAGAAATATAGTGATCCATAAACATTATGCATTAGGAATATGTTTGACAATATTACAACAATTTATATGGTTATTATACTGTTGGTGAGGGTGAAACACTACATTTAATATTAACATTCAACTTTTTTTGTACTATACTTTTAACTTTCCAAATATAACATTTACAATTTATAAAATTTAATAATATTGATAAAAATATTAGAAATACAATATTTTGAAATAATAATTGTTTTTAATTTTTTTTCAATCTAAAAAGTACTGAGCTTTTTCTATTATATAAAAAACCTTAGAGCCTATCTTAGAGAAACTGCTAAAAAGGAAACAAGATTCCTTCCCCAAAAGAATTTAACCATGTTTTCATAGTAATTGAGATAATCAAATTTACTATAAGGAAACGTTTGTACATTGCTATTACTATATGTCTGAGTTCGATATAAACTATACCTACTATCAGATTTATAAGCATAAGAAACATCATCATTAAATCTAATTCAAACCTGGGCTCCCTACGCTCTTGCCTGTGATGAACTTCCTTGGTGTCATCCCTAGATGTTGTGGTTGGATCGTACTCATCCATATCTATTGGGCATTTTTTTGAACTCGACGGGCTCATAGTTCCCTTTGCCTCCTCTTGTTGTTCAGGTCGTTGACATCTTGGAGTAACCCTGAATCTAATTCCATGTTGGGACTTGCAGAATAACTCAAATTTTCCCTCAAAAATTATGAGTGCATGTAGAATGTTCCCCTCTTCCTCCTTGGTGTTTTCCAAGGCCTACCCAATCGTTGTCTTAACTATCCAATATGTTTATTCTATTTTAAAGTACTTGGTTTCTATAGTACTAGAGTAATATGGGTACTCTACCCATTCCTCATCCAATATGTTCTCTTCTGCAACTATTTTCCTTTGGTCTTAAACCGCCTCTTCTACCTCCTTCGTTGCCTTTTTCTCCGCCTCTAAGAAAAAAATTTGGTATCGAGTTCCCACCATCCAAGCCTTCCGAGTTTTACATGTATTGTTCATTGGCCCTTGGGGAGGGGAAGCTCTCTTATATTACTAAGGGGCGGAGGCCAACACTGCCAATTTTTTGAGAACCTTACAGAATTCCTCTTGTCGTTGCGCCTTTCCTAGGTAACAACCACACTCTTCCTTTTCCTAGCAAGCAACCTTGTGCTCACTCCTATGATTTTTAGACACCCCAATTCCCTGCGTGACGCCCAAGACTCAGGATCCTACCTACCTCGCAACTACGTCACCACTAATCTCCTGATAAAACAAAACCATGCACTTTGCCCTCGATTTTCTACAATGGGAGGTTTGTTGCTAGAACACCCCTCTCCAGTTATTCGGGATGCAACTACCGCCCATGGAACCTACATTGGGACACCTTTCCACTCTTGTGCATTGTTTCTCCTGGTACTCTCCATTATTTCTTCTTGAGACTTCTCATTCTGCAACACTAATGGCCTTGTACCCCCACCTGGTAGACCACCTCCTGCGTTAATGGTTATCATCAATTCTGTGCATGTAACGAGCTGTTACAAACCCCTCTAGTTTCGATTTGCTTCAGCTCACACACTTCTTGCTATGTGCTAGTGATCTACTAATTGTCATGTCCTTGGTTGTCATCTCGTTAATCATTAGAGCCTTAACGTGGGTGTGCCTAGTACCGACCACTATCACCCCGTCCAAGAATTGTTTTTAATTTTTTTAAACATATTTTGATCATTTGATTTTCTTTTTCCTCTAAAACATTTTTCACCCACTTCTTATACTTTTGGTTTCCTCTAAACAATTTGGTTTTATATGAATTGGCACCTCTAAGTGTCCATGAAGAGACTAGTCTACATATTATCAAGTGAATGTGTATAAACCCATTAGCATAAATGTATATAAGAAACTCATTTCGTGAGTGTGTACAAACATATTTGCTATTATAACTTTCTATGTTGTGATCATAATAACATTATGATACTATTATATAAAGAATACTATTAAAAAATATTGACACATTAGTAACATAATTAGGATGGGTTGGTGATACTCTTAACTATTAAGATAATCTCTAAATTAAAAAAATAGATTTGGCTAATAAGATATTCTTATGTCAATTGAGTTTAGCTAGGGTGGTTGGGATGAATGATTGTTATCCTTCTCACCCAGAAAGCAAGTTTTAAAATTTAATTTTGATAAACCTACTTATATACAAATTATCTTGAAATAGTTTTACATTATTGATGAAACAATGTTGACTAAAAATAACATAAAACATTAACTATATCAAATATAATACTTATATTGGTGAAAAATAAATATAGTTATATTTTATAGTAATTACTATCTAAAAATTAAAATAAAATAAAAAACAAATATAAATTTCTAAAAAGAAATATGTTACTAAAATATGTAGGTTATTGTATTACCCAAGTCATCAACCCTAAATCTTAACAAAAGCTTATAAAAATTAGATTTTTACCATTACAGACTTCTATCATTCACATGTTTCCTTTTCCGGTGTTGAATTTGGCTTATAAACATCATAGACTTTTACCATTCACATGTACCCTTTGCAGGCATTGAATTTGAATTTTGGCTTATAAACATTACAAAATTTGGGCCTATAAACATTATATAAACATTACATTGAATTTGGGTCTATAAACATTACAGACTTTTACCATTCACATGTGCCATTGAATTTTGGCATATAAGCATTACAAACTTTTTACCATTCACATCATACATGTGCTCTTTGTAGGCATTGAATTTTGTTTCAACTGGCTTCTGATGTTTGTCCTTGTCATCTTGTTTTGTATAATAGGTATGGGATGTGTTGTCTAACAAGGAAGTAGTAGATATTGTGGCAACAACACCCACTCAAGCAATTGCAGCCAAATCTTTAGTTGAATTCGTTGTTCGAGCATGGAGACTGAAATACCCAACTTCCAAAGTAGATGATTGTGCAGTAGTATGCTTTTTTCTTAGTGATCTTCCTTCAATTTCAGTGGCAAAAGAAAACAAAGATATGATGACATTAAAAGAACCACCTTTTCCTAAAGAGGCCATGTGGCAGATGTAGATTCAGAATTCTCTTCACGAAACGGTATTGGTCGTTAATGTGGGATATATCGCAGGTATATTGTTGCAATTTGCCAGTATTGCATGGAAAGTTACTGTACTGCAATTTACAGGTGTTGCTTGCATATGCAGACGCCTCTGACATAAATGTTATTGCAGCAGATTGAATTGTCCTCCACGCAGCACATTGCCAACAATAACGGTGCACACCCGGGACTCTGAATATAAAGGAGTTGCAAATTTGTCCCTTCTTTTTCGATGGGAACAATTTTGCATCCACAAAAAGGCTAGGGGAGTTTATATTGAACCTTCTTTATACATGGGGAATTTATTGGTTTTACCCTTTCAAAGTTTTCATTTATTTCGTCTTTGAAGAAAATAAAATACAATATAGGAAAGAAATTCCACAATTAAAAAGCATACTGTATCAATGGTTCATGTAACATAGCTTATGAGTAATACTAGCACAGCCGCTAACTCGCGGCTGAGAACGCTGAAAGGTATTGGCTGAAAATCCGTGCCCTCAATATAAAACATATGTGGTAATCCGTAATCTGTCTGTGGTAATATGAAACGTTTGGTTGCACGGTTTAATCCCACTTAATCATTTAAACGTGGCATTTACATATCCTTACAGTAATTTTTAATGTGATTAGGTAAATGTTAAAAAGTAAAAATGTTAACGGATGCCTTGATAAATGCAAGAAAGTTATGAATAATAAATCTGACCCATTGATTTTGGAGGACGACTAAGAATATGCTATCATCTTCAATGCATAGCCATCAGATTAGGGTTTAAGGTTAAATAAGGTTAAAAGATCATTAATTGTGCCCATTGTCAATAGGTGTACGCCTTTCGACATAATTATAATCCTGGGTAATTGAACAAATAAGTAATATAGCAACGATAACTTGGACTTTTCTTGGAAGGTTGTAATCTAATAATTTGTGGCTTTATTATGCTAGTTATAATTAATAAATCAGAAGACAAGTTTATACTAATTATTTATGATTATGTTAATGAATTAAAGTAAGTGTTTATATAAGTTAAAATATCTTCTAGATTGTATAGAATACAATGCTTTTTTTTCCAAGGACTTTTCACAAGGGTTCATTTATGAGTTTGACTATGCATTTAAGGGTTAGTGTTTTTTTTTATAATAACATATCTTTATTGTTTCTTTGATATTTTAATCACTTTATTTTCAATTTTCAAATTTAGGTATATTTCATAGAGATACCATCTTGGATGTCTCAAAGTTCTAAACATTTATCCAAGTTTTTTTCCACCCTCTTTTTAACCAAAGATGAGTTAGGGAAGACATGTCTAAACCTTTATTAATGATAATGTTGATGTTTAACTTCCCATGAGATCGACAAATTTTATTACACACCTAAAAGAATTTCTATGTTTGCACATAGTAAAATGAAAGTATCAAAACCCTCAAGTAATTAAACAAGTGTCACTGCAATGGCGATGTCCCCATCCAATAGTTTTTTCAGAATTGTTGCTATGTGTGAAATACAATAAGTGCCTACACTATCAATTCTTGTAGAAGTAGAGTCCATTCAATATTTAATAATTTTCTCCTTTTACTAGGCTCTCACGCTATTGTGATGAGGTGTGAGCGGCTGCAGGAGGGTAGGGTTTTGGAAGGGGGTTTCTCAGAGTAAAAATGGTCTATTTTGCAATAGGTTACGGTTCTCGAATTCTACTACTTGAACTAGAAGACATACCTACCTCTAAAAGGTTGACATGGATGAACTTGTGGATTTGGATTGGGAAGAGGAGGACGCCCTTTGGGCCCGTGAGGGTATTTTCTTGTCAGATGAGATATATAGAAATATGTACAATAGACAATGTGGCTTGGTTTCCAAAGGACACGTGCAAAGAAACAAGACAACTTTGATTTCGCCTCAGTGTCACAGTCAATTGGAAGTCACATAAGATACTGGAGGAAATCTCGTCAGAGATCTAGACTTGACTAGGGTTACAAAACCTGAGTTGAGGATGGGGTCTAACTCCTCAAACAACCATTCTAAGCCCAAAACAACTTTAGGGTTTTCTTATACGAAGATTGATACTTGCAGCTCAGAGTTTAGAAGACGCACTTTGATAGGGGAGCCAGCTAGAAGCAAATGTTCATCGAAGAGCTTGAAGGTGAGAAGTAGCAAACTTCTGGAAGCCTTTGGTGGGTTACTGTCCACGTTACAGTTTATTGTCAAACCATTGGATTGTTTTCCATTTCTTATCAGAGGTGGATCTTCTAAAGATTTTGGAAGTTCCCTAGATCCTAGGTAGAGGTGTTCTAATGTTGAAGAGATGGGAAACATGCTTTAATCCCTTCCTGGAGTCTTTTTCGAAATGGCTTGTCTGGATGCTCTTACCAGATTTTCTTATATAATTTTGGGTGTCAAAGATTTTTATTGAAATCGTCAATACAGTTGGGAAGTTTGTTTTCTTTGATGAACAAAATCTTCAGTGGAACAATAAAATATTAGCATAGATACTTGTGGAGTTTGACCTAGATTTAGGAATTCCTGAGGAAATCGAAGTTATGACTGTGAACAACTCCTTCATTCATCCCTTGGATTATTGGAGGGAGTCATTTCGCTGCCATTACCTCTAGCAGACCGAGCACCTCAAAGCTCTCTGCCCAAATTTTTCAAAGAAGGAAAAAGAGTTGCAGGGATACAACGCCTCTCCTCTGAAGCTTTCATCACCTTCTATTATGGACTCGAATTATCCTCTTTTTGAGCGAAACTCCTTCCTTGGTAAGATGCAAACTTTCTTTCCATATTTCTTCAATTCTCTTTCAAAGGATGGTAAATCTTCCCTTCTAAAAAATGTGTTGAAATATTGTAACTTTGAAGAATATTTTGTTGGCGATGGAAGTCACTCCTCGATTGTAGCAGGAGCAGAGCCTGACGCCCATCAGTTTATGTCACGATTTTTTTATAAAAAGGTGGTGATCGAATGGAAGTTAACTCGAAACAATGTTGTTCTAACTCCGAAACTAGGCCAGGCATGCATGGGAAAGTGAGGTCTTAGATAAAATTCAGACAGTGAGTTGTAGTAAGGGTGAATAGGGGGAAGAATTGTATAAGAGAACTGCAAGGGTCTGTCGTGAACATCAGGTTTCTGACAGACTGTAGGAGAAAACATATGAACGCAGGATCTTCTTACATTCAAATGCAGAAAACTGGAGAATACAACAATGCAACAATAAATCCTTTATCATAACATAATTGCAATAATTTGCGTGAATCAGTCGATCACGAACTCCCTCAGTATGAGATGAAAACTAGATGGGGTGAGAAGACTGTCTGTCATTAAACAATAAATCTTACATACAGATGCATAACTAGAGAACTAGAGTGTCTGTTAAAACTTTGCAATCGGGAGCTTTGCTCTACCATCGATACCCTAAAAAATATCAAAACTAAGTATATATATTCAAAACACTTGCCGAACAGAGGCCTTCTAGACTTTTGGGATGAGGAGTCTCTTCAATCAAATCCGACCTGCACTTCTCTGTCATACGCCACCTTAATTCTGCATGGTTCGCACCAGAGGGTAGCTGAGCCCTTAAATGCTGAGTTAGCGTGCGCAGGCTTCCCTGGCGAGTCGAGGACTTGGCATGGCTTCCATTGAAAGGAACAGTACAGAGGACCATCTCGGGTAGACTTTCAGCTGGGGCATCCATACCTTGCAATTAATGCGTGAGGCAAGGTTTCAACTACCCTCTCTCTTCTTCATTCGTTTCAAGAAGGTATCGGGATTTAGATCACATCGAACCGGCATCTGGAGAATACAATGCCCCCCTTCTGAAACTCAAATCAGTGTTTTTGACCCCTTCTGAACAACCCTTTATACGCCCTCAAGTGACCACAGGCCGTGACCCTACGCCTATCTTCCTGAGTGCTTTCGGCGTTTCGGGGTTCGAGGATAGGAAGGAGTAGGTCTTTCCTCTTCAAAGTCGTGATGGGCGAAATGCTGGGAGGGCCTAACGATCACCACGCATCCCCCCACTGCTCTGATGGTCCTGAATTAATTTGAAAATACTGTGGGCCCAGGTCTGAGACGTCTTCGACGCTTCGCGCTTCATGGATATGAAAGCACTGCTACTTGCGCTTCGAAATCACGAAGGGAGAAAACACGAAGAACCTAATCGTGCACCATGTGGTCTTCCAGGATGAATGATTAAGATTGCTCTCAGAACTTTGGGACCCATATTTCCAAATGATAAATATTAGCGCCCCTCCTTCAGGCCTGTTCCCTTGTGACCAGGCGCCAAAACCATGGGCCCGATTCTGGGTGCTATCGGCGTTTCGGGATTCGCGGTTTCGAGATGTGGAGTGACAAGGGGTGGTTACCCCTCGAACTCCCGAATGCCGACATGGCATAGATGTGCGTCGCGTGTCCCTAAGATGAATGGCCGAGGTAGCATTCATTATTTGAAAGGGGGCTGCCTTCATTCCCAGGTTCGCTTGACGTGACCTGGCGCTAGAACCGTGGGCTCGGCTCCAAAGGTGCCCTCAGCATTTCGTCGATCGACAATTTCAGCTGCAATGAATGGGAGGTCCCTTGTCTCCCGAAACATCGATTCCCGCAATGCTGACTGGTTTCCACCTATCTTAACCGGATCAGGTGACCCAGATATGCCTTGAACTATGGGTGCTAATTTTTGTGTTAAATCCCGGGCAACTTGGCAGCCCGAAATCCCGATGACCGTTGATATGTTTATAGGTAGATCTCGACTGCTGACAACCAAACTTCACCCGCTCGCTTGACTTGTAACCCGAAAAGAGATTCTCCTTCTCTGCACTTGGGCGCTTCCTGTGCAACCTGCAGACCTGGGTACTTTCGTGCCCAAGACAAAAATTGTCGCTAACATTAGGATCCATGGGGGATAGAGTCGTCCCTGTGATGCTCTAAGGACTCATTTTGCAGTTCCAGTGCCTTGCTGTTGGGTTATGGAGTCATTTACTAAGCCTAAAAATAAAAATAAACATAGACAAAGAACCAAAAGGACAATATTTACAAAACATAGTAGCCACCGCAGGCTCTGACCAAAACATTTCTTTAGAAAATGCCCATTTACTGGGCTGTTGAAAACCTCTTCGCCCTCCAAATCTTGCAATCTATATGTGTTGTTCGAGAGAACCTCAGAGATTTTGAAGGGGACGATCCAGAGGGCGTTAAACTTGTTGTGTTTGCCCTTATCCTGTCTGGGCGCATCCCACTTAAGTACCAAAACCCCGATCTCAAACTCCTTCTTCCTAACCTTCCTGTCAAAAGACTGTTTGACCCTTTGCTGATGACTATGAGCTGCATCCCTCACATGTTCCCTGATCTGTTGTACTTCCACTATTTGATGAATCCTTCTGATCATATGATCTGGCTCTCCTTCATAATCTTGAAAGAACTTCGCCACAGGTAAGGCGAGCTGAGTGGGAAAAACTGCCTCTGCTCCATAGACCAGCTGAAAAGGCGAGGTGCCCAGGGATTTCTTCGTTGTCACCCGATCAGCCCATAGAGAAAATTTCAACTTTGAATCCCGGGCCCTTTTGTTGTCCTCCAATAGTCTTTTGATGATCCTTATCAGGCTTTTGTGGGAGGACTCTGCTAAACCATTTCCCTATGGATAATAGGGGGTGGAGTGGATTAGCGAGATCTGGAACCGCTCACAAAACTTAATTAGAGGCTCCGACTTGAAAGAAGCAGCATTATCAGCTACGATCCTGCTGGGACAGCCAAATCTAGCTATGATATCCTCCTATGATATCCTCCAGAAAGCTGATAATTACTTTGTGTGACGCACTTCTGGTGGGGGTAGCTTCTATCCACTTGGTGAAATAATGTGTTGCAGCCAGGATCCATCTGTGTTGGCCACTTGAGGGAGGATGGATTTCCCCAATGAAGTCTAGCCCCCACTATTGAAAAGGTGTTGAAGCCACTACAGGCTTCAGTGGTAGTGGACTAAGCTGCTGCTTTCCTAATAACTTTTGGAATTTGATACAAACTCTGATTTCTCTGCAGACATCAATGAATAAAGCAGGCCAGTAATATCCAGCCTTGAGGATCTTATGAGCTGTGGTCTTCCAGAAATGATGTCCCCCGCAAAGGTCGTTATGGAAATCAAACATAACTTTTTGGGCTTCTTGCGGGTTCAAACATTTCAACAACATCCCCAGAGGGTCTCTCCAGTACAAGATTTGCCCAATAAGGCAATATCTGGACGCCTTGAGCTTTAAAGCTCTCACCTTACCTTTACTTATTCCATCCGGGGGCTTCAACTCCTGTAGAAAATACAAAATGTCATGATACCAGGCACATTCTGCCAGTGATAGGCCATCCTGAGAGCGTTGACTGGGTAACTCATCTTGCTGAGTTTCTGAGCAAGTATTGATGAAACTAACCCCCAAGGCTTCGCAATTGGATTCAACCAGTAGCTTGGCTAAACCTTTCCCCTTAACCAACTTGGTGGGCTTTATCTCCAAGTCAAACTCCAAGATTCTAGCGATCCATCTGCCTCTTCTCCCATCTATATCAGGCTGTACAAGGATGTCCTTCACAGAAGCCGAAGGAACGTAGGCGGTCACCTTTGAGTGCAAGACATAGACTCTGAAAGCTTTGAGAGATTTCACTAAGGCATAGGCCTGCTTCTCCATGATCTCGTACCTGATCTCTACATCTCTTAATGCCTTGCTGAAGAAAGCAATGGGTTGTTCACGCCCTTCCTCATTTCTCTGCAACAAGACCGCTGCTACTGTATCAAAAGAAGAAAAAGAGAAAATTAGGAACTCTTTGGAATAGTCAGGACTGATCAACACAGGTGCCTCAGTCAATGCCCTTTTTATTCGGATAAAAGATTCCCTGGGTTCATCGGTCCATTTCACTTCATTACCCTTCTTAAGCATGGTTGTGATGTGTTTCACCAACTCAACAAAATTTGAGACGAATCTCCTCAATAAATTAATCTTCCCCAAAAATGCCTGAAATTCCTTCTTAGATCTAGGAAGTGACAGGGCTTGAATTGCCTCCACTCTGTTGGGATCAATTATCACTCCTTCCACTGATACTATATGGCCTAATAGCTTTCCCTCCATCATGGCAAACAAGGATTTCTTGGGATTTAGGGAAAGACCAAACCTACGACATTTCGAGAAAACTTTCCTTAAGTGATAGTAGTGCTCTTTATCAGACCGGGAGAAGACGATGATGTCATCTAGGTAGATCACTACAAAGTGGTCTTTCTCCCCGATGAAGGATATATCCATGGCTCGATGAAATGTTGCTCCTGCATTCATTAGTCCAAATGGAATTTTGGCATACATGAATGTGCCCCAAGGAGTGGTGAAGGCTGTCTTTTCCCTGTCCTCAGGCATGATCGATATCCGATTATAGCCAGAAAACCCATCGATCATGGATATCCTGGATGCACCAGTTACCCTCTGCAGTATGTGTTCCATCTTAGGTAGGGGGTAATTTTCTTTCTTTGAGCTCCTATTCAGGTTCCTGAAGTCGACACAAAGCTTGATTTCTCCACTTTTCTTCTTTACCGGAACCAAATTGGCCACCCATTCGAAATATCTCAACGGGACAATGATCTGGGCCTCTAACAACTTCTTCACTTCTTTCTCCATGACAGGCAACAACATGGGATTTATCTGTCTTAGCTTCTGCCTAAATGGCTTAGCCTCTTCCTTCAGTGGGATCTTGTGTTCAATGATGGATGTGTCATACGT
>SNQJ01S0007833.1:103782-115661 GCA_010110895.2 Picea sitchensis | reverse complement strand
GGAGCATGAGTGAGTTGCAGTAAACTGGAACCTAAATCAGTGTCCAAGGCAAAAATGGGATGGTTGGTGGGATTAGCTTCATCACTGATTATATAGGCCAACTGGGCTTCCCTATATAGCCTCCTATGTTCTCCTCCAAATACTGGGATAGTAGCCTATGTGAGGTCCATCTGCAAAGTTCCCCCCAGTATTTTTATCCAAGATCTTGATAACAACATACCGAACTTGGGGGGGACGTCAGCCACTACAATATCCATGACCACACTTTTCATGGGCAACTGAAACAAGGTCACGACCAGGTCTTTGATAACTCCTAGACATTGAACTTTTCTGGAGTCAAAGGAATAGAGGTCATGATAGTCTCGGGTGACTTCTAGGCCTAACTCTTCCATGACAGTTTTGGGCATGAGGTTGTGAGAAGCCCCCGAATGCATCAAGCAGTTGTGCAGTACTTTGTCATGTATGTTCAAGGAAGTGTAGAAGGCAGGGGATGAGTCATTTTTGTCTTCTACCATAGGACCTAGAATAACTACAGGCTTTTCATCTTGCAAATTGATGGAGTCTGTGGGAAGGCATGAGACCTCAGACTGTAAAATCTCAGAGAAGCGTTTCTTGAACCCTTCATGTTTAATCAATTTGGTTAGGGGCACAGGAATTCTGATCTTTTGAATTTCATGCTCGAAATTAAAAGACGATGTAAGCTTTGGAATTTCTCTTATTTCGGGAACATGACTCTGGACTATGGGAGAGAGGGGTCGGGTCTTCTTACCTCCGTGACTGTCTGCTGCTTCATTAGCAGGTTTCTCTGTTCTAGTGGACTTCTCAGGAACATCAGGTGCTACTGTCTTTTTCTTAGACCTTAGATCATACCTGCCTTGGCTGCCATTAGTCTTGTCTCCCTTGCTCAGTTCATTTAGCTAACTGTCCATGAGAGACTCCTCGTATGCTGATTGAGTGAGATGAGGAAAAGGAGGAGTGTCTCCGAAGCAATGGATTTCAGGATCAAGCTCATCTGTGCCCCCTTCTTCTTCGTCGGCCATAAAATTGTTTTGAAAAGGGGCCTGAATTTTCTGGTCTTCTTTGTCTCTTCCCCTCTCTCTTTGCACAGTCGAGGAAGTAATATTGCTTGGCATCCTGAAACCTCCTTTGTTTTCGGTGTTTTGAGGGCCTTTGTATGCTTGCCTCTCCTCCACCTTCATTCTCTCCATCTCTGTAGATAGAGACTTCACCATCTTGGTCAGTTCATCCACTTGAGGGTGGGGCACCGATGGGCTAGAAGTTGAGGCTTCGGATCTTCCCTTTCTCCTGTCTGCGTCGGCCTTGTTCCTTAATCTGTCTGCTACTAATACATTGGATTCCACTTCTATGGCCGCATCTTGCATTTGAGCTAAGGAGGTGGCTCTTCTTTCTCTCAATAAAAGACATAAATTGGGACCAAACGCACTAGCATAAGAGATCTTGGCCGAGGCTTCTAAGGGTTTTATTTCGACAGGAATTTTATTATACATCTTATTGAATCTTTTGGAGAAGTTAGAGATAGACTCTCCTTCCATCTTCCTCAGAGACCTGAACTCTGTCATGTAATACATGAAATCCTTCTTATCTCCCCACTGTCTCAGGAAAGCACTATCCAGGGCTTCGATCCCAGCAATAGATTCGGGGGCCAATCCTCTAAACCACTTCCTCACCTCACCATCCAGGCTCTGGACGAAGACTCTCATCCAGACATCTTCATTTTCAATGTTCAGGTTGTCTGCATAACTGTAGAAAGCAGCCAGGTGCTCTTCCGCAGTTATGTCCCCTTCCCCAGTGAACTTGGGCATATATTTCAAGTAATCTCCAGCAGGGAGAGGATTCACAGGATGGGGTAGGATTAAGGGAGCATATCTGGCAGCGACTATGGCGTCCATTCTATTTAGAGGAGGATTAGCACCAGCCATAGGAATATTAGGTGGAGGAGAACTTGGAGGAGAAGGGGTTCGCGAAGGGGCTACTGGGAATGGGTCTTGAAGTGGAATGGGAAACATAAGGGGATTTAAGGAGAAGGCTAACGGGCTTAAGACAACAGATGCTCCTCTTTGTGAAGGAGTGGTAACAGTAGCAAGAGGAGGAGTGGGGAAATATTCAGTGGTCCTGGGTCTATGCCAAAGTACAGCTTCAGAGGAGAGGGGAGTGACAAGGGTTTCTCCCTCCAATCCCAGACCAAGAGGGGAAAACTCAGCAGGAACACTCTCGAAATTCAAGGAACGGGAAATCTCAGAAATAGGTCTATTAAGAAACTGAGGAGGAGAAAAGGGAGTTCCTACAGAAGGAGATGGTGGATTACCTGTTTCGGCGGTGGAAGCTTCTTCTTCAAAGGCATTTCCTTTCCTGAGAACAACCTCTGGATCAGCTTCAGGTGTAGCTAGAGGCAGCTGTGGATGAGACTATGTGTGTCTGCCTCTGAAAGCCACAATTAATACAACAGGTTTGCCATAGTGGAGTCATCACAATGGAGTCGCCAGGTGCACAGTAGAATTCTTCAAAGGCTCTGATACCTGATGCACCTTCACAATCAGAGGCTCAATGTCGTTCAATCCCGGGGAAAATTTTCAACTTCGTCCCCGACAACGGCGCCAGAAATGTTGGCGATGGAAGTCACTCCTGGATTGTAGCAAGAGCAGAGCCCGACGCCCATCAGTTTATGTCACGATTTGTTTATAAAAAGGGGGTGATCGAATGGAAGTTAACTCGAAACAATGTTGTTCTAACTCCAAAACTAGGCCAAGCATGCATGGGCAAGTGAGGTCTTAGATAAACTTCAGATAGTGAGTTGTAGTAAGGGTGAATAGGGGGAAGACTTGTATAAGAGAACTGCAAGGGTCTGTCGTGAACATCATGTTTCTAACAGATTGTAGGAGAAAACATATGAACGCAGGATCTTCTTACATTCAAATGCAGAAAACTGGAGAATACAACAATGCAACAATAAATCCTCTATCATAACATAATTGCAATAATTCGCACGAATCAGTCGATCATGAACTCCCTCAGTATGAGATGAAAACTAGATGGGGTGAGAAGACTGTCTGTCATTAAACAAGAAATCTTACATACATATGCATAACCAAAGAACTAGAGTGTCTGTTAAAACTTTACAATCGGGAGCTTTGCTCTACCATCGATACCCTAAAAAATATCAAAACTAAGTATATATATTCAAAACACTTGCCCAATAGAGGCCTTCTAGACTTTTGGGATGAGGAGTCTCTTCAATCAAATCGGGCATGCACTTCTCTGTCATATGGCACCTCAATTCTGCATGGTTTGCGCCAGAGGGTATCTGAGCCCTTAAATGTTGAGTTAGCGTGCGCAGGCTTCCCTGGCGAGTCGAGGACTCGGCATGGCTTCCATTGAAAGGACTGGTACAAAGGACCATCTCGGGTAGACTTTCAGCTGGGGCATCCATACCTTGCAATTAATGCGTGAGGCGAGGTTTCAACTACCCTCTCTCTTCTTCATTCGTTTCAGGCAGGTATGGGGATTTAGATCACATAGAACCGGCATATGGAGAACACAATGCCCCCCTTCTGAAACTCAAATCGGCATTATTGACCCCTTCTGAACAACCCTTTCTACGCCCTCAAGTGACCACGGGCCGTGACCCTACGCTTATCTTCCTGAGTGCTTTCAGCGTTTCAGGGTTCGAGTATAGGAAGGAGTAGGTCTTTCCTCTTCAAAGTCGCGATGGGCGAAATGTTGGGAGGGCCTAACGATCGCCACGCGTCCCCCCACTGCTCTGATGGTCCTGAATTAATTCGGAAATACTGTGGGCCCGGGTCCGAGACGTCTTCGAAGCTTCGCTTAGTGGATATGAAAGAGCTGCCACTTGCACTTCGAAATAGCGAAGGGCAAAAACACGAAGAACCTAATCGCGCACCATGTGTTCTTCCGGGATGAACGGTTAAGATCGCTCTCGGCACTTTGGGACCCATCTTGCCAAATGATAAATATTAGCACCCCTCCTTTAGGCCTGTTCCCTTGTGACCATGCGCAAAAACCATGGGCCCGATTCTGGGCGCTATTGGCGTTTCAGGATTCGCGGTTTTGAGATGTGAAGTGACGAGGGGCGCTTACCCCTCGAACTCCCGAATGCCGACATGGCACGGATGTGCACCGCGTGTCCCTGAGATGAATGGCCAAGGTAGCATTCATTATTTGAAAGGGGGCTGCCTTCATTCCCAGGTTCGCTTGACGTGACCTGGCACTAGAACCGTGGGCTCGGCTCCAAAGGTGCCCTCGACATTTCGTCGATCGACAATTTCAGAAGCAATGAATGGGAGGTCCCTTGTCTCCCGAAACACCAATTCCCACAATGTTGACTGGCTGCCACCTGTCTTTACCAGATCGGGTGACCCAGATTTGCCTTGAACTATGGGTGCTACCTTTTGTGTTAAATCCCGGGCAACTTGGCATCCCGAAATCTCGATGACCGTTGATCAGTTTATAGGTGGATCTCGGTTGCTGACAACCAAACTTCGCCCGCTCGCTTGATTTGTAACCCAAAAAGAGATTCTCCCGCTCTTCACTTGGGCGCTTCCTGTGCAACCTGCAGACCTGGGTAGTTTCGTGCCCAAGACAAAAATTGTCGCTAACATATTCTAAGTATATTTGAGTTATTATCTTATAGATCAAATCCCCTTTTTTGGATTGATCATGTTGGGTCTTATATAAGACCAAACCCCCTTTTGTGGATTGGTCAAACCATATTTATATGGTGGTATTTGTAAAGTCGTCCCCTCGTGTTTATAAAGTGGTTTTAACCACTCCTGGAAGAAGTTGTCCCTACTAAGTGAAGAGACATAACCCTAGCACCTCCTCAACTAGTATTTAAATGTGAGGATGGTGCCTCACTTGTAGACTCTCACACTCACTCATCTAGTGTGCATATCTTGAAGGCAGTTGCAGTTGTAGGAGAAAGTAGAAGAGAGGCGCATGCTCAGTCTTGGTTTATTCTTGTTGTTTTGGTCTTAGTCTTGGCATTGTATTGGAAATCTATTATTGAGGAATTTTTTATGGGTTTTCTCCCCCGTGAGGGTTTCCCAGGATAAAATGTTGTGTACCTTGTGATTGTGTTTCTTTCAGTGATCCTCCTTATGTTGTTGTTTTAGAAATGCATTGAGTACTCATGTAATTTGGAAATAACCTAATAACAACATTTAAACTTAAAAAAATGAAGACTGGATTGTGGAAATTGTAACACACTCAACCCCTGAGTAACTTTCTTAGGGATGGGGCATCAAACTTTCGCTCTCCTTCATGTCTCAGATCCTCTATCTGAGGTATTTATCCTCCTCTACTCACCCGTAGCATTCTAATAACTGCTACCAGGGTCAAAACCAAGATTTGGAGTACAAGTTATGGCTTTCCAAAGTTCTTCGAGCATTCATTAGTTGAGGGCCACATGGCGCCCACATGGACCCACCTAGCATGTGTTGTTTCTAAGTTCCTTTCTCCATGATGGAAGACCATCCACCATCTGATCCCATGACTAGACTTAATCTCTTTCTCATATATATCTGTTGTGGAGGAATTCGACGCTTCGACGCTTCACGCCTCTTTACTATCTACGCACGAGACCACCCGAAGTTCTGAAATTTCGAAGTCCTGCAAATTTTCCACGTGGCTTCGACCTTCAAGCCTTACAGTCTCTCTATTATATTATATCCCAAACTCTCTAAAGTCCTGAAGTCCCGGACTCCCGGTCACTTCACCAAACCTTATTGGCTAAGGCGGGCACGTACCACGAGCTGACACGTGGAAGGCCAGGGGAGACACACACCCTCATCGGGGTGACATGTGTCGTGTTCTAGTAGGTAAATAGGGTGAGTGATATGCACAAATCCAAGTGACACATGGCACATCTATCACAGGTCCACGTCACCATAAGTGACGTCACTGCGCCACGTCACTTCGGACTGACAGCCTTCTACATCCCTCAAATTCCACGATCGAGGTCCAAACACATAGACCCATAGGTCTATGGCTCTCATCACTTTGGGGATTTTCGAAGCACCAAGTTTCATATCCTCCGTAGTAGCTCTTCCCCAGATTTAACAATATACTAACACATGTGCCAGTTGATGGGCGGTTCAGATCTCCTCCGACTCCCCGCGGCTTCGGGAATCTTTATCCTTTTTCACGTGTTTCATTCCGATGTGTTAAACCTCCAGAGTGTAGGATCTGGTACCACGTTTCCTTTATGATGGACGGTCGAGGAGGGACCCGAAGGAATTATCTGTCTGCATTGAGGTTTTGGTAGGAATTATCCGTCTGGCCCCACCTGGATCACATACCAGTCAATTATATGATTAGAATCATGTACATATTTCTTCAATAATGAAACATGGAAAACATTATGTGCCTTTACTGTGGGAGGGAGTGCTAGCCTATAGGCTACAGGTCCCACTCTATCTAAGACTTCAAAGGGTCCACAATACCGAGGTTCCAACTTGGCACAAGCTCCCATTCTCAGGGAACTCTTCCTGGGTCTAACAATGAGATAGACATGGTCTCATGTATTGAACTCTCTAGGGGTTCTCTTTCGGTCGACATAGTTTTTATGTCTATCCTGAGCAATTTTCATATTTTGTTTTATCTAAATCACTTGTTTCTCCATTTCTTTCAGCTTGTCTGGTCCAATTGTAATTCTATCCACTGGATTACTCCAGCTGATTGGAATCTTGCACTGTCTACCACAGAGAGCTTCAAAAGGGCTCATCTTTAGTGACTCTTGATAACCATTGTTGTAGGAAAATTCTACTAATGGAAGATAGTCTTCCCACTTCTTAGGTCGATGCATTACATGAATCCTTAACATTTCTTCTAATATTCGGTTCACTCTTTCTATCTGTCCATTAGTTTGAGGGTGATAGGATGTGCTAAACAACAATCTAGTCTCAAAACCAGCCATCAAGGATTTCCAAAAGCTTGAAGTGAATTTTGTGTCTCTGTTAGATATAATCTCCCTAGGCATGCCATGCAGTCTAAATATCTCCTTCATGAAGATGTTGGCAATATCTATTGCCTTGCAAGTTGACTTGATAGGAACGAAGTGAGTAGAATTTCTCAATTTGTCCACCACTACCATGATAGTGTCGTTCTGCTTGGCCGATTTTGGTAATCCGATGATGAAATCCATGGAGATGGTTTCCCATTTCCATTCTAGAATTGGTAGAGGTTGTAACAACCCTACTGGGTGACGGTGTTCTGAATTAACTTGCTGGCAATCTAGACACTTAGCTAAATAATCAACTATGTCTTTTTTCAATCCAGGCCAATATAATTGTTTCCTAGTGGTCGTGATCATCTTCTCATAACCTGGATGACCAATATATGGTCTCTTGTGTAGTTCTTCCATTATGAACCTCTTCAAGTTTTCACAACTTGGGATATACAATCAGTTTTTGTAGGTCAACAAACCTTCATCCAGCATCTGATAGCCTTCATACTTCAGCCCTGTGGGCTCTTGTTTTAGGTATGATGTCATGGTCTTGAAAAATGCATATGCTTCTTTTGCACTCCTGACTTTCTCCTTGACATCTGTTTCACAGGTTCTCACTGCTTCCGGGTGAATCATTTTCATACTTCTGCTAAGGGCATCAGCCACTTTATTTTCCTTTCCTTTGATGTGTTTAATTTCAAAATCAAACTCACTAAGAATATCCATCCACCTAACTTTCCTAGAATTGAGTTTTGGTTGATCAAACAAATGCCTCAAACCACAATGGTCTGTCGTAAGTATAAATATCATACCGAGGAGGTAATGCCTCCACATTTTTAAAGACTTCACTATGGCAGCCAACTCTAGATCGTGGGTCACATAATTGACTTCATGCTCATTCAATTTCCTAGATGCATAGAAAATTACACATCCCTCTTGCATAAGGACTCCTATGAATCCTTCCTTGCAGGAATCTGTACACACTAGGAAGTCATTATAAAGGTCTGCAATCTTCAGTACAGGTGCATGGGTTGGGAGGTATTTCTATTTCTGAAATCTTTCTTCACATTTTGATGTCCAAGTGAATTTAACCCCCTTTTTCCAGAGGGCAGTGATTGGACAACCAATCTTGGAAAATCCTTTTATGAACCTTCTATAATATCCTACTAAGCCCATAAAGGATCTGATATCAAATACATCCTTTGGGGTAGGCCATTTCATAATAGATCTGATCTTGTCAGGGTCTACTGCCACCCCTTCTTCAGAAATGACATGGCCCAAGTAAGGCACTTGCTTCTGGAAAAAGTCACACTTGCTAAACTTAGTGTAGATTTGATGCTCTCTTAGTACTTGAAGTACAAGTCTAAGATGTTATTCATACTCCTCTATGTTCTTGGAGTAGATTAATATATCATCAATGAAAACCAATACGAATCTATCTAGGAATTTGTTGAGTACATTGTTCATCAAGCACATAAAAATGGTGGGGGCATTGGTTAGTCCAAATGGCACCACCACAAATTCATAGTGACCATACCTTGTTCTGAAGGCCGTTTTGTGTATGTCTTCATCCTCTATTCAGACTTAATGGTATCCAAACCTCAAGTCAATCTTTGAGAAAATGGAAGCACCCCCTAATTGGTCGAACAAGTCATTGATTCTGGGTAAGGGATACTTGTTCTTTATGGTTGTATTATTGAGTTGTCTATAATCTATGCACAGTCGGAGCGTGCCATATTTCTTTTTCACAAACAAGGCTGGTGCTCCCCATGGAGACACACTAGGCTGGATGTAGCCTTTGTCCATCATTTCCTTTAGCTGTAGCTTGAGCTCAACTAGTTCAGGTGTACTCATCCTATAGGCTGTCCTAAACATTGGCACTGCTCCTGGTGCAAATTCTATCGAGAAGTCAATGTCTCTTCTTGGAGGTAGACCTAGTACATCTTTTGGAAACACATCTCTATACTCCCTTAATATGGGGTGGTCCTCTAGGTTCGGTTTGTTATCCTCAACAGATTCCAACAATTGTATTGCATATAAAGGATATCCCTTTCTACAATACTTTTTCATTTGAAAGGTTGATATTTGTCTCACTGAGACAGGTTTTTGAATCCCTTTGAGGGTCATATTTCCCCCTTCTTCATTTACACATTCTAAAGTTTTATGGTAACAGTCCAACTTAGTTTTATAAGTAGCTAACCAGTCCATACCAATCAACAGGTCATAAGACCCTAGGGGAAGTATGTTAAGGGTCACTTGGGTGGGAAATCCATCCATAATGAATTGGAAAGTTGGTATAGCCTATGCTACTTTTCTTTTGGTTCCAGTGGCTAGTTGTACCAACCATGGCTTAACATGTCTAACTGGTTGCAATTTGCACTTATCAATAGTATGAGGGGCCACATAACTCAAATTAGAACCATGGTCAATTAAAATAGAAACTAGACGGTTGTCGATCATACCTTTCATCTCCACCACTGAAGCTTTGTGGTCGATGTGTTTATTATCCAAATCCGCATAAATCCGTGACATGCTCCTAGCCACATCATTGACTGTGGTAGCTTCTTGGATGTGGTATATTTTCTTAATGTTTTGTCGTCTGTGTGGGAAATCCCTTAGCAGATGTTCTTCTTCGCAACCCCAACATTTCAAAGGTTCTCTCTTTGGGTTATCAGTCTTTCCTGGGGTTGATCCAAAAGGTTTATTTCCACTCTGGGAGGGAAAATTCTGCTGGTGCACACTTCGGATAGGAAGGCTCATCCTTGAATCCTTCCTATAAGTCTTAAATATATGGGACTTAAACCCCTTCTTCTTGAACCCAGAACTATTCTTCTGCTTCCAGTCCTCGCGAGGTTCTATTTGACGCTCGAACTATTTGTAACAATACCTTGCCTTCCATATAGTGTCTTCTAAGGTCTTTGGCTCGTGAAACTCAATCGTGTTCCGTAGGTCTAAGGTAACCCACTGATAAATCATTGGAATTTTACCTTTTCCTCTTTTATGTAGGGTACATACCTCAACAACTCAAGGAATTTATTGATATATTCGTCTATGTTGAGTTGTCCTAGCTTGAGTTCATAGAACTCCTTAGTCTTCCCGTCGAGGTATTTCTCTGATAGATACTTCTTCTTGAAGTGTTTCTCAAACCATTTCCATGATAAGTCCTTTTCATGGATTCCTTTCACATTCTTAAGATCTTCCCACCAAATGGAAGCCTTTCCATTCAGGTTGAATATGGCTATTTGAGCCTTCAAATTTTTAGAATAGTCGTGAACTCTGAAGTACTTATTTAAACCAAGTAGCCAAGCTTCTGCCTCTTCCCCTTTCTCAATCTTCCATTGAAAGAGGGTGGTTTTGCTTTCTTGAACTTTTTAGGGTCATGAATTTTGGAATGCTTTCGCTTCTTTCCTTTCTTCTAAGAATGTGAGCTAGTTTTGCTACTAGAAGATCCCTCAGAGTTGTACGTTCCCTTTCTAGAGGACTCTCTCGATGAACATCCCCTGCCTCTAGGTTGGGCCTTCCTTAAGGTCATTCTCCTTGTGTGGATACTCATGGGACCACGTTTTCGTATTTCAAGTGGACTTTGACTTCTCTATGTATGTCGTCAGTCCACATGACTGGTTGTAGGTCCATGTTGCAGCTGTCTATGTATATTGGATAGGCTCTGCAACAAGACTGCATTGATTTATGTTTGTTTTTCTTGCTCCTTTATCAATCTCTCATTGTCATCCTTGCAACTCTATAATTTGGCCATAAGGCTTCTTACAGTTTCAACTAGATCCGGAGGGGTCTCCTCTGCTCTCCTCTCATCAGACTCTTTGTCTCTATTGTGGGAGCCATCCCCCACTTCATGGTGCATCACCATTCTTTATGCTTGGAGTTTCCCGTGATTTACTGACTGTTTAAGTGTTGAAAAAACACTCATTTTTAGTTAAAAGTATATTAGTTCATGAACAACACACAGTTCATATTTCTTAAATACACACATAGTAGAAAGTTTTCATTCTTTTCTTCAGTAAAATTTTAACCAGACTCTTTAGGAAAGAGGTAAAGTAGGGTGTCACCCTTAAAATCACTTTAAATATGGTGTATCCAAGTGTTGTAAGCATGCTTTGATAGCAATTTATAATACACCTGACCCCTGTGTAACTTTCCTAGGGATGGGGCATAAACATTTCGCTCTCCTTAATGTTTCAGATCCTCTATCCAAGGCCTTTATCCTCCTCTACTCACCCGCAACATTCTAACAACTGCTACCTGTTAGAAAAATAGGACCATGGAGCAATAAAATAAAACAAATGCGGAAACAAAACACAGAAGATACATAATACAATAGAGACACAGATTTACGTGGTTCACCCACTGTGGGCTATGTCCACTAGAGAAATTGCCAGGTCCTTCCTTTATTATTATCTAGCATATGAAGGGATACAACCTACAACAAACCCACTGTAACTTCCTCTTCTTTCTCTCACAGTCTCCTATCTCAAAATACAAAATTCACCATCAACCATCGCCGCAATACAATTTCCTTCATAAAAGAGGGTTGCCTTTTAGGGAAAAAAACCCTAATATAATCTCTATCGTTAGAACTGTGACCTTATAATGAACGGTCCAGATTTACAATGAAATTACAATATACATTTACAAGGAAATCTTTCCTTCGGGGGCTTTGCCCCCGAACCCCCGCTTGCCCCCAGACCCCCCAGCTGGGGTGATATCCCCCCTGGACCCTGCAGAGGGGGTACGTGTACATACTTCTGGGGTGTAAATATTCATGGGGTATAAACACGGCCTAAAGAAAAGACCTCTGACTCAGGAAGATAATCAAGCTCCACAACCAACAATCTCCCACTTGGAGACTGATCCCAACAACTCCACCGCTGCTGTATATGCT
>SNQJ01S0007833.1:70746-101560 GCA_010110895.2 Picea sitchensis | reverse complement strand
CCCCCCCCTCTACCCACCACGCCTTCCTTTCTTGCCTTCCTCGACAAGATTGCGTGTGGCCCAAATTCCCAGTCTGTGGTTAGGTATGGAAGCCTTACCGATGGGTGGTTTGCTCCATCCGCTCATTAACTCTTGAGTAGGTCTTTCCACCTACCAGCCTGACTATAATTCATTCCTGGGCCAGAAGGTTGTTCTGATCCTTGAGAAATTAATTCTAGCAAAGTACTGGTCTGGTGAAGGTTAACGCAACCATTCTTGGTCCCCTTCACCATATATTTCATAGCATTCATGGTCTCTCTTAGCACACCCCCTTTCCAACAATCATGCAACACGTATCCATTTTCTATTAAAATAACATAATTTACATTCATCGACATTTCATACAAAGATCCATCATCAAACATTCACACCTTTGAGTTTGCCATAGTTCCTTGGCCAATGTAGTTATATTTACAATTGGGGGAAACATGGTGTTACAGAAATCTTTGGAGGTTTTGGGGACTTAGTTTTAAAGAAATTGGATCTCTCTTTGAATGGGCATCATCTGTCTAATAAGGATTTGACTTCTTCTCCCCTTGTGAGACAAGAATCTCCTATTGAAGACCCTGATGTTAGTCGTTCTAAAGTTTTTGCTTGTCATTTAGGTGTATCCAAGGACGTTGGGGGTCTTCCTCTAGGTTTGACAAAAGAAAAATTATGTTTGACAACATTCCAAATGATCAAAATTTTGACAAGGCCATGTGTGTAGTTGGTCCTCATGAAAATAAGACTCTCTGTTTGGATTCTTCTCCTTTTTTTAAGAAATTTTAACTCCTTCCCCTCTTCAAATGTCAAATAAGGTTTTGTTTTCCCCTCCTTTAGACAATCAATACCTTTCTCGAGTCTGTCCTATAGATTTTGATTGTCGTACAAATGTTGCCTCGATTGTTAGGGGGGCTTCCTCAGGTTTTGAAAAAAATATTTATCTCTATAATTTTCCTAATAATCTAAGAACAACTCAAGTTTTGTGTGAAGATGGCTCATAGGGTAAGTCTTCTTATTTGACTTCCTCTCCTTCTTACAAAGAAATTCTAACAAACCCCCCCCTAAAAATTTATAATAACGTGGAGGCTACAAAAACAGATTGTGATAGGTCCAATGTTACATTTCGAAAGAAACCAAAGAAAGTCTCCACAAAGGGCTTAGGCGTCATAAAGGGAGGTTTTGAACCCTTCTCGCCTTCTCATGTTTTAATGCAACCTATTCCTCCTCTTTCCCCAAAGGAACTTAGAGCACAAAATCCCATTGGGGGGAGGTTAAAATGATCCGTCTCTCCTTAAATTAGTGTGGGGTTGGTGGTGCCCCAAAACTAAGAACCCTAAAATGGTTAATTCAGTATATTAGCCCCGATATATCATTTTTTTTCAGGAAACTATGGTAGATAGTGAAAACGAAAAAGTTTTCTTCTTGAAATGCTGCCCAAATTGGGATTGTGTGGCGGTTGATTCCATTGGACTTTTTGGGGGTTTAATTTTAGGTTGGAATCTGGGGAAAGATGATTTTAAATATTTCCAAATTTTTTGTCATTTTGATGGAAGGTTGTATTAAGGATATTTCAAATCCTATCAAACTTTTAAATTGCTATGACCCCTATAAAAACAAAGCTTCCTTTTGGCATACTTTAGAAGCTAGTGGTCTATTAAAGGATGATATTTTAATCATTGGGGGAGACCTAAACCTTAATTTATCTACAAGGGAAATTTGGGGTGCTCATGTAAGGCCAAATCCTCTGACTTCCTATTTCTCCTCTTTATTTTCATCAACATGACTAATGGATATTGCCCCAAGCACTATCAATCCAACTTGGAGGAATGGTCGCTCTGGCTATGATGGTATTTCAAATAGATTGGATAAGTTTCTCATGAGTGGAACTTTGTTGGAGAGTCTGATTAGATGCATATCGTAGGAAATCAACTATGTAATAATGGATCATAATCTCATTTTCCTTCAATTTGATGAGCAAAAAGATTTGATCCATTCTCCCTTTAAATTCAACCATGTGTGGTTATTGGAAGATAATTTTAATGTGCTAGTGAGGAGCATGTGGAAGTATATGGATACTTGGAAGGGTTCTTCAACCATGAATATTTTGGTAATAAAACTCAAGAAATTGAAGGAAGTAGTGATTGTATGGCAGAAAGAGAAAAGGAAAAATCTCCAAGAAGACCTATTGACCATTGAAAAAAAATTGGAAGAAGTCTTCTTAAGGTGTCCTTCTCAAATATTTTCTACTGAAGAAAAGGACTTGATCTTCTAGTATGAAAAAAGGAAATTTGAGATTCTTAAGTTAGAACAAGAAGCTTGGTGCCTTAAAAGAAGGGTGGTATGGCTAAAAGGTGGTGACAAAAATTTGAAATTTTTCCATAAATTTGCAGAACACTGAAGGAAAATCAACACTATTTGGGTTATACAAGATATGGAAGGTAACATGCAGTCCTCACAGGATGACATTGGGGAAAAATATTATAACTGTTTCAAAAATCTCTACAAAGGAAAGGAAAAGGAAGACACTCTAAAACAAATCCGAGTGATCAAGGAAATCCCAAGATTTTTTTCTGGTGAGGAAAGCAATGTTTTAGGGAGGCAAGTCTCCTTATGGGAGGTTGAAAAAATGTAGATAAGATGCCCAAATATAAGAGTCATGGTCCAGATGGTTGGAACCAATAATTGTTTCACCATTTCTTTGACATCATGGGAAGAGATTTGTTGGAAGTTGTCGAGGAATCAAGGGTTGTTGGTAAGGTTTGTGGTTCATTGAATGCTACTTTTGTAGCTCTTATTCTGAAAGAATAAAAAACAGTCTCCTTCAATTATTTCAGGCCTATTGCTTTATGCAATTTTTCTTACAAATTCATCACAAAAATCATAGCTTCCAGGTTAAAAGATAAATTGGCCTCTTACTTATCATGGGAGTAGTTTGGTTTTTTGAAGGATATACTTATTTTTTATGTTGTTGGTCTTGCTCAGGAATGCTTGCAAAAAACTAAATCGAAGAGGATAAAGTCTCTAATTGATCCAGGTTTATATCAGTGGCCACCCACCTATTCCACTGGCTCGAAAAATAGTTTTCCACCTTGGTAGTTTTTCAACAGGTTTTCAGGTTCCAAACTTCTGGGGCCGTTTTGAGGCCCTAAACGACGTTTTTTGGGGATTTTGGGCCCAGGTGATTGCCATAGGCTCTAACCTAGGCCAATTGAAAATCGTTCTTCTCTAATAGACCTTTCCAATGGGCTATCGTGCACCTAAAACAGAGATAATATGCAAAATTTACGACCCTGGGAAGTTGATGTACTAACTTACCCAAACGGGGCCCACATGACTTTTGGCGCTTCATCTCCTAGGGTTAGGTTTTTGGATGTATAGAGTTTTTAACATTCCTGTTTATTGTAAAAGGCCTTTAGAACCCCATTGTAACCATCTTCTTGTGAATGAGTGCAACCATCACATCTCTTCTCAGAGATAAGCCGCCACCATTCCAGCAAGCTTGCTTTCCGCTACATTTTATAGTTTCAGCTTATTTCCTTATTGAATAGAAAACTATTTTTACTGTATCTCTGTTATTTTGTGTTAATCATATTTTAATAATATGTATTCATTTCATTATGCTCATAAAATATGGATCAGTGGTATCAAAGCGGTCTTCTCCTTGTCTTCTTAATGGATGTCCCCAACGAGGTCAAGGTACAAAGAATTGGGTCTCGAGCTTGTTTCTCTTGAGGACAAAAGATCTCGCACGCCCAAACGACCTCTCATGGTAGGAGAAAATAAATATTATGGGACATGAGATCCTTTCAAATTTTTTCTTGAGGAAGCCCTCATGCAACAGAGGAACGAGATAATGGATAGTTTCGCGCAAATCCTTCGGCGACTACCAACGGGTGATGCATCTTCCTCGAGCGGAGGTGCTACCCCCTTCAAGGTACAAATCAACTTCGATATTCCTATATTTGAAGGTCAAATAGTCACAGATGTTGTAGACAAGTGTTTGAATCTACCAAAAGGGTATTTTTCTCTCCATAACTTTTTGAATAGAGAAAATACTACTTTTGCGCTCCTCAAAGTCATTCCCCATGTCAAATATTGGTGGGAAAATTTTTGTGAGAAAAAGCAAATAGATGAACCCTCATTATTTACAGTCACGACCACCTGGGCATCCTTCAGGGATGTTATTAAGGAACAATACCACCTTGTCGGAAGTTATGACGACTTGTATACCAAATGGACCACACTGTGACAAGAAAGAGACCAAGAAGTGTCAGAGTTCACAAACATCTTCCATACCTTGTGCACCAAGATGGGTATCAAATATTCAGAGCGACATTTGGTGCTCAAGTATCGTGGTGCTATGCATAGATACATCCAAACCAAAATGGAATTTTCGGACATCTCGTCTTTGGGCATAGCCTACCGATATGCCGTCAAAATCAAGCAGAAGCTCAAACAAAAGATGCGACAATTTGGGCCTGGGAACCCCTCACAGCAAAAGCCAGGAAAGGGAAACCCCAACCCACAGAAAAAAGGACAGAGAAAATATGGACAGTATCAGGAAAATCAGTCCAAGATGCAAGAAAAGAAGGACATTGAAAAGAAAAATAAAGATACTGGGAGGTGGTGCGACTTCCATAAGAGCCCTTGGCATAACACTGCTGGCTGTCGATCAAAGCAGTCACTGGTGGCTGAAGTGAAATCCTTTGAATCAGATGCGGGTTATGAATCCGAGTCTGAACCAGAAAGGGGAAGACAAATCATTGACACAGAACCCAGTGCCATTGTTGCTACCACCAAGATCCAGCCTGGTGAACCAGACGAGCCAAAAGAAGGAGAGCACCTCTTCCATTCTCAGATGTGGGTAAAAGGAACCCCATTGCACTTGATCGTTGATAGTGATAGCCAGAAGAACCTCATCTCAATAGAGTTCGTCAAGCGGCTAGCCCTGCCGACAAAGCCACACCCACAACCCTACACCATTAGATGTCTCCGCCAAGGAAGCGATCTCCACGTCAGCCAACATTGTCGACTGTCGTACGACATCAAGCCCTTCAAAGACGAGGTATTGTGTGATGTTTCACCTCTCAAAGTTTGTAATGTTATTTTGGGCCAACCTTATTTATGGAAATGTCATGTTGTATATGAGTCTAGGCCTCATAGTGTTATTATTACTTTGAATAGGAAATTGTACAGGATACCCAAGGTAGTCCCTCCTAGTGTTATTTCCTTGATCTTTGCAAAGCAATGCAGGAACGTCATATCTCAAACCAGGAAATTTGTCTTCTTCGTGATTCTCTCTCAGAGTGAGCGAAATATCGCAGCCACATCCAGGGCCTTCGTGGTTGATCTCTCCACACAATAGAAGCAAGTGGATAAGTTCATGGAAGAATACTCATATATCTTCTCCTCTCCTACCGGGATACCTCTGCAGTGTTAGGTCAAGCATCCCATCGATCTGACCCCAGGCGCATCGCTACCCAATGGGCCAGTTTACTGCCGCTCTCTGTTAGAAAATGAGGAGATCAAGAGGCATATCCAAGAACTTCTCCACAAGGGGCACATCCGTCCCAGCTGATCACCTCATGGGAGCCCAATCATGCTGGTGCAGAAGAAAGATGGGACTCGACGACTCTGCATTGATTACTAGGCTCTGAATAAAATCACAGTCTGGAACCGATACCTGATTCCCTAAATCGACAACCTCCTTGATCAACTCATGGGGGCCAAATACTTCAGTAAGATTGATCTGAAGTCTGTCTACCACCAGGTCCCAATAGAACAGACATATGTATGGAAGACTTTCTTCAACTCAAAAGAAGGTCTTTTTGAATGGCTGGTCATGCCCTTTGGTTTGACAAATGCTCCAACCACTTTTATGAGGATGATGGAAGATATCCTATGACCTTTCACCAATACTTTTGTAGTGGTGTATCTGGATGACATCCTCATCTACAACAAGACTTGGGCGGAACAATTGCAACATATTCAACAGGTTTTGCACACCCTGTGGCAACACAAACTATATGCAAACTTAGAAAAATTCTCCTTCGACATGGACATGGTCCATTACTTAGGCTACATTATTGATTAGCATGGTGTGCATGTGGATCCAACCAAGATCTAGGTCATCCATGACTGGCCAGCCCCAACCACACTCACTGAACTTTGGATCTTCTTGGGTCTTGCCAATTTCTATCGCAGGTTCGTGTTGGGATTCTCTCATATCACACAGGCCCTCGGCCAAGTAACTAGGGGTGGAGGTAAGGAAAAATTTGTGTGGGTATTGTCCCAACAACAAGCCTTCAATGAATTGAAGAAGAGATTTTTCTCATGCTCGATACTTTCATTATCGGACCTGCAACATCCCTTTGAGATTGAGATAGATGCTTCAGACTATGTTGTGGGTGTCGTTCTCACTCAACACGACCACCCTGTGGCATATCATAGTGAGACACTATAAGATGTTGTCCATAAGTAGCCTACTTACGACAAAGAAATGTACTCCATTCTGCAAGTCTGTCGCCAATGGATACATTACATTCTTGGGAAGGAGACAGTCACCCACACTGATCACAAGCCACTACAATTCATGTAGACCCAAGGAAAATTACAGAATGACCGCCATAAGAAGTGGTCAACATACTTACAACAGTTCCACCTCAACATCAAGTATAAAACAGGAAGTACCAACCGATTTGTTGATTGCCTTAGCCGAACTCCAGTTGCGACACTCACCATGGTGCTAGAATATTGCGGTCACGATACCTCCAGATGGCCCCACCTCTACGAGACAGACCTTGACTTCTCCACCACATACCAAATGTTGGGCGCCAACTCAGTGGTCGCTAATTTCCATATTCATGACAAGATGTTATGTCATCTGGGCCATCTCTGTGTTCCATCAAGTGAGCGCGTGAATCTGATTTGGGAAGCTCACTACAGTCGGGTGGCAGGACACTTTGGCATCGAAAATACAGTGGCAATGTTGTAGAAAAATTTCTACTGGCAGAAACTTCGATAGGATGTCGGCAAGTATATCATGCCCTGCACCGCCTGTGCTATTTCCAAACCGACCACTAAGAAACAGGGCCTATACACCCCTCTTCCTACTCCTAACAGGATGTGGGAATCCATCTCAATGGACTACATGTCGGGCCTCTCGTCCACCAAGAGGGGAAATGACTCTATTTTTGTGGTTGTTGATCGCTTTTCCAAGATGGCGATTCTAACTGCCTGCAAGAAGAACATCACAGCAGAAGCCATTGCCAAGCTATTCTTTGAACAAGCATGGGTACATTTTTGGATCCCACAAACCATTATCTCATACCATGATAGTCAGCTCCTCATATCATTCTAGTCAAGCCTCTGGTCACTGCTAGATACCAAGCTCACCAAATCCACTTCCTTCCACCCCCAGACAGATGGCCAAACTAAGGTCGTCAATCAAATGGTCATACATCTCCTGCGCATGTACAATTCAAAACACCCCCGCACATGGGATGAGATTCTTCCCTATGTCCAACATAGCTACAATCGAGACCTGCATAGCTCAACTAGCCACAACCCCTTTCAGGTGGGGTTGGGATTCCAACCATTGGGCCCCATGGATGTTTCACTACCCCTGGCGACCACCTTGGCCAACTTGTCCCCTGCTCCACCAGAAGCTGACAAAGCCACCCGGTTCATTGAGCGGATCCATCACATCTGCCAACAAGTTCATGATATTCTATAGAATTCTAATGCTAAGTACAAACAATGCCATGATCAACATCGGGTGCCACATAAGTTTCAGGTGGACAACAAAGTTTGGTTTCATTTGCAAAAACAACACCTTAGGGCCCCATCAAAAGCTTCACCCACTCCATTATGGCTTGTACACCATCACCAAGGTTGTGGGTGACAATGCTTTTAAGCTCAACATTCCCCCCTTCCTTGGTCTGCATCCAGTCTTCAACGTGGCTTTCCTTCGACCATATTTCCCACCATTATTGGACACCTTAGAGATAGCAAAGTAGTTGACACCAAAAGAGCTCAACCATGACTGCATGCAACATGCATCCAGTGATCAAATTGTGGACATACATATCAAGGGAACTCAACAACAAAGGTTCCAACTTTATCGAGTCGTCAAAGTAGGGCAACTCCTACACCAAGGCAAGTGGCTCACCCGAGGCCAAATTAAACAGAAATTTCCTCATATGATGGGGGAACTCAACGCAATGGAGACCATTGCTTCCTAAGGAGGGAGGATTGATCTAGGTGGATAGCGGTGGCCCCCCACCTATTCCATTGGCTCGAAAAATAGTTTTCCACCTTGGCATTTTTTAGGGTTCCAAAATTCTGGGGCCTTTTTGAGGCCCTACAAGACATTGTTTGGGGATTTGGGGCCTAGGTGATTGCTAGAGGCACTTACCTAGGCCAGCCAAAAAAATTTCTTCTCGGTTAGACCTTTCCAACGGGATATTGTGCACCTAAAATAGAGATCGTATGCAAAAGTTACGACCCCGGGAAGTTGATGTACTAACTTACCCAAACGGGGCCCACATGACTTTTGGTGATTCATCTCCTAGGGTCAGGTTTTTGGATGTCTAGGTTTTTTGACATTCCTATTTATTGTAAAATGCCTTTAGAGCCTCATTGTAACCATCTTCTTGCGAATGAGTGTAGTCGTCACATCTCTTCCCAGAGATAAGCCACCACCATTCTAGCAAGCTTGTTTTCCGATGCATTTTACAGTTTCAACTTATTTCTTTATTGAATAGAAAACCAGTTTTACTGTATCTCTGTTATTTTGTGTTAAGCATTTTTTAATAATCTGTATTCATTTAGTTCTTCTCATAAAATCTGGATTACTAATCTTGAAGCTATACCTAAGGAAAGATTTTGATAGTGTCAGTTGGAGTTTTCTGAGGATGACATTGATTCAAATTGGTCTTAAATGGGAAGTGGTTTAGTGGATTATGGGGTGTGTCACAAGTGAATTTTTTTTTGTTTTGGTTAATGACTCTCCAATAGAGTTTTTTGAAAGTCACAGAGGATTAATACAAGGTTGTCTGCTTTCACCTTTATTGTTCCTTTTGGTGGTGGATGGTTTTAGCAAGATGGTTAAAAAGTCTTGCACAACAAGGAAGTTCAAAGGTATTAAGCTCTCAAAAGGTCTTTCTATAACCCATCTTCTCTTTGTGGATGATATTTTAATCCTAGGGATTGATTCTCTTGAGGAGTGGTATGAACTTAAACATATTCTTTCTGATTTCTGTCAAGCCTCGGGGTTGGAGGTAAACTGTCAAAAATCCTTCTTTCTTTACAACAATCTTAATGAGGAAAAGTTGCTTCAGATCGAAATTTTTTATGGTATTTCTTTAGTCTTTATGGATTGTGGGTTGAAATATTTAGGATTCCATTTAAAAGCAAATGATTACAGGGTTTCCGATTGGTTTTGGCTACTTCACAAAATTGAGAAGCGTATAGGACATTGGACGTATAGATGGATTTAAATGGGCGGTAGATTGGTCTTATTACAGTCTGTCCTACAAAATCTTCCAGTTTATTGGTTCTCTTTAGCTAAGGTCCCAAATAAAATTCTGTCAAAAATTCGGGGTCTTTTCTTCAACTTCCTTTGGAAGGGGGCCAGGAAACCTTCAGGGTTCCATATAGCCAGTTGAGACTTGATCTCTCGACCTAAATCTCTTGGAGGTTGGGGTATTTGTAATATCCATTGGTTTTCTCAAGATCTAGTAGTCAAGTCTCTCTACAGGGCTTTGTTTGGTCCTGGAATTTGGAGCAAAGCTATAAAAAAGAAATATCTTAAAAGGATCAGATGTGGTTTTTTGGTTGCATTTGGAAAATTACAAATTCCCTATTGCTTCAAACTTCTGGAGGAAGTTTTTGAGCACTTTTCCATTGTTGAAAAAATGGCTTGTGTGGTTTGTTGGTAATGGTTCTTGGGTTCTGATAGGAAAATATCCCTTTGTTGGATGTGGCCCACTTTTCAAACTTTCAACTTCTCTCATAGATTTTTTAAAGACTCTACAGGTCTTCTCTCTTGCTTGTATTGGTTTCGATTATGTTTTAAATAGATCTGGTTCTCGGGACTGGTTAGTTCCTGAAGATCTTGGTCTTTATAGATATTTGGATACATAATGGAATGCTTATTTAATGATGCTGAGATGTAGTGGGATTTCTCTTAGAAATGAATAATATGTGGTTGTATGGACTTGGAATCAGTCAAATGGAACTGTTTCTGCAAAATCAACTTACGATGTTTTGGTTGCTCAAAAATTGAAAGTGGAACCTGAGTGGTGGTTTCAAGGTCTTTGGAAACTACAGGTTCCTATCAAACTCATTATCTTCATGTGGCTAAGTTTACATGACTGCATTTTGACAGGTGAGAATTCTAGGCACATAGGAGGCATTGGACCTACTGCCTACAATTTGTGTTTACAAGATGAAGAGACCATGCAACATTTGATGGTCTCCTGTGAGATTACACAACAAATATGGAAAGAGGTTTGTGGGCTCTTGAAACTAACAGGTAATTGGAACCTATTATCACTGAAGGATAATTTATTGAACTGGTTTCTTGTTTTCCCAAAACATAAAATTGTTCCTCTTTTTGTTTCGTGGGGAATTTGGAGATATAGAAAAAGGATTTTAGTCTAAAATTGCTTAAGGAATGATTCTGAACTCTGTTTAAGGATTGTGAAGGTTGAAAAAGAGATTCCCTACTCCTCTGAGGGGGGACAATTTTGATTATATTTTAAACCCAACCTATTTTGGAGATAGACTGATAAGATTTTTCAATGGTGTTGCTGCAGGAGGGGACTCTGGTATTGGATTGTTTCTTAAACTAATTCAGGTTCATTTTTTCAAGATTCATCTTGTTGTTGCCTCAAGTACAAATATAAAAGTAGAGCTGCTTAGGCTGTGGAGCCTTTTGACCTTTGCGCCGAGAAAACAATTTCTTGAATTAATGGTGGTAGGAGACTCAAAAGTTGTTCTTGATTGGTTTGTTGGAAAGTCTCAGTTGAATGCACTAAATCTTCAGCCTTGGATGAAGAAGATCTCGGACATCAAGCACTCCTTTGCATGGCTACAATGTTTTCATGTGCATAGATGGTTCAATGCTTTGGCAGATTCACTGTCAAAATTTTCTCTTGGATGTCCAGTTTGTTGGTTGTTTTATGAAGAAATCATCGAGGATTCAATTGTCTGCTTTGGATCCTTATTTATCTTTTGATCTTACAGATTGGGTTTTTCTCTTAGCATCTAGGCAAGATGTTTTAGCTTTGCTTTTTTTGGAGTTTTTAGTTTTTGGGATATCTATAATACTTCTGAAAATAATGTCTTTTTTGACACAGAATGTTCATTTTGGTTAGTAGCACAATATCAAAGATGTTATATTTTTTGAAAAAACTGACTTGTCATATGACTATTCAAATCATACTTTGTATTGTAAAGTCTCTTTTGATTCTCAATGAATAGTAGAGAAACTATTTTATTTCTGCAGAAAAAAGAGTCCGTTCAATATTTACATATGTAAATCATATTTAAATATGATTTACATATTTTCTTGACCAAATATATATATATATATATATAGTTGTAGTTGGCTCTAAATCAGCCGAGAACTGTTAATTAGAACCCCTTGTAACTCTTATTATGTGGGTCAGTAGTTGTAAACTAAGTGCTTGATTAAATGAAAAACAGTTTGAGTTTAACTTCTAGAATAAAATGAGCATGTACAAAATGTAGATTCTTAAAAACTTGTCATTATACATATATATTCTAGAGCATATCCATCTTATACTTCAAAAGAGAAAACTCATTTGCACACATTATGAAATTGTTCCATTCCCCTTTAGATGGATAGATAGAAAGAGAGAGAGTGCTAAAGGGTAAGGCATAGTAGTATAAAAAAGATAATGGTGCCAAAATGCATATAGAATAAAATAGAGAATAGTAATATGCGAAACATGTTATAGTTATAGTTTGATCTCTTTAACTTTTATAGATTATGACAAGAGAAACTAACATTTGCACGATAAAAAGTAATATAAGCAATTTTGTGTTTATCCATGAGCACTTTCATGTAATAAATTGAACACAATAAAAAATGACTTGTGTAGGGAAAATATTTCCATTAGCAATGCCTCGAGAAATTTAGTATCCATTAATGCTGTCGTAGAAAACGAATGTCGCTTCTCTTAGTAAAGATCCCACAAATTTGAGATTGACACCCAAACCATCGATAATATTATGCTATTAATTCACATAATTAATAAATAAATTGAGATAATTTGTTATGAGTTTATAATTCTTTCACTTCCTATTATGCTTTGGTTAGTACTATGGAAATCAATAGTATTGCATAGTTTGAAAATCACCTTATATTATTAGTTTTTTTATGTTAATAATAGTTTATTTAATTTAAAAAGTTTTTTAAATTTTAAAGTAATAATAATAATTTTATATTTCAAAATTTTTAATTTTTTTTTCAAATTTTTTTTTCACAATTAATAACATTTTAATTATGAAAAAAAACATTTTTTAAAAACAAATAATATTTAAATGGTTAAGTGTGAAGGAATCCTTATTTATGAAGTTAATAACATTTTAATTATGAAAAAAAACATTTTTTAAAAACAAATAATATTTAAATGGTTAAGTGTGAAGGAATCCTTATTTATGAAGTTAGAGAAATATAATGATCCATAACATTATGAATTAGGAATATAGTTGACAATATTACAACAATTTATATGGTTAATATAAATTGTTAAATGGTCAAGTGTGAAGGAATCCTTGTTTATGAAGTTAGAGAAATATAATGATCCATAACATTATGCATTCGGAATATGGTTGACAATATTACAACAATTTATATGGTTAATATAAGGTCATTAAGGGTGAGACACTACATTTAATATTAACAATCAACTTTTGTTTATAATATATTTTTAACTTTCCAAATATAACATTTACAATTTATAATATTTTATAATATTTATAAACATATTAGAAATACAATATTTTGAAATAATCATTGTTTTTAATTTTTTTTAATATAAAAATTACTTAGCTTTCTCTATTATATAAAAAAAGTTACGGCCTATCCAAGAGAATATGACAAAAATGAAACCATATTACTGCCAGAGAAGAATTAACTAAGTTTTCATAGTAATTGTTGGCACAGGGGCAAACCCAGGGTTCAGCTCTAATGGCAGACCAACAAGCCCTAACAACTGGCCCTTTCGGCAACACTTGGGAAGCAGATGCAGTCTCACCCGAAGTAGCTATAGGGGTTTGCAGGACATAGATGTCTACATCCAGAGGAAACGTAAAGTGGATCCAATACAACAACAACACAACAACTAGATATCAGTGACCAGCTTAGACCTACTTCACACATTTATCTGTCAGATCTAACACAATAATGTAGCAACCATATATCAAAGGGCTAAAGAACACAACATCAATCACACATAACAACAAGATGTACGTGATTCACCCTCTCCCTAGGGCTACATCCACAGAACTATGCTTTATAATATATTAAGTGAAAGCATATCGTCCTATATGCGCTCTTAGCTAGCATATCTTCTCTCTTTCTCCCTTCCCTGCGCACCCAACTGCAAGGTTGATATTCGCACCCAGCGGAAGATCTTACAATACTGAATTCTCTCTCAACACAATACTTCCCTCTTGGTAATAACAACAATCACTCATCATCACATCATCCAACCCATATCAGGTCCGCTTGACCTTTATTTATACATTACAATAGCTCACCAACCACCTTAGGCCGAAAACTAAGTGCCAAAACCCTAGATACAAAAACCCTAGGTGTCTAAAACCCTAGGGCAACTTGACCCACGTTTTCAGGGCTTCTCTAGCCTTTCTTTCCTTCCTTCTCTCGCAGTGCTCTCGAAGCATATACCGGTGGCTTTTTCTGCTTGCTGAGTTGTCCACGATCCGTCTTCCTTGATATCCTCATCCAACAACTTTCTTTCTCTTACTTCGCTCCGTCTTTTCTGCTCTTCTTCTCACTTCGACCCAGTATCAGTCACTGGTCTTCCGCGTAGTTTGCATTTCTTCTTTTCTGCCTTAATCTTCTCTTTCTTCTAGAACCAAGGGCCAACAGGCCCCCAACACTCACTTGTGACTCGTCTCGAGGCACTTTAGATCTGATCCTTCTATTTTTCTTCAACTTCAGGTTGCGCGGAGAAGCCTGTGATTTCTGCTCTCTCCTCCCCCATTGTGTGCAGACTGTCTTTTTTGTGTCTGGTACCCAGTTTCAACTGCATCTGGTACCTAGACCCATTCTCCTTTTGTTTTTACCGAGATATGCAAGGTAGCTGGTTGTCATAGTACAATTTCAATCGGCTTCCATTTACCAATCCTTCCTTCCATTCTCCATTCAAAGTCTTCAACTATGCAACTCCTCCTTCCATAACATAGACAACCTCATATGGTCTCAACCAATGGGTTCTGAACTTCCCTGGATGCTTCATGAATTTGCTGTTGTATACCAATACCAGATCTCCTTGCTTAAATGCTTTCTTCTTGATATGCCTGTCATGGTAGGCCTTTTCTCTTTCCTTCTTCACCTGCTGATGGAATCCTGCAATGAATCGGTCTTCCTCTAGTTCAACCAACTGCGTGAGCCTCTCTTGAACAACGCCATTGTCATCCATATCTGTAAAGGTTGTGATTCTTAAGCTAGGGACCAAATATTCCATCGGGACAACTGCTTCTAGACCATAAACCAACTTAAAGGGGGTCTACATTGTTAGCTTCTTGCAAGTGGTTCTATAGGCCCATAGTACTACTGGTACTCTCAAATCCCAGTCGTCCCTATTCACACTGTAAATCTTCGTCAACGTTGTTTCCGAGATCTTATTGAACGCTTCAACTATCCCATTCGCTTGTGGATGGTAGGGTGTGCTCTTCTGATGATGAATTGAAAATTCCTCAGTCAAGGCTTCAATGGTTTTATTAATAAAATGTGTGCCTTGATCGCTCATAAGGATCTTCAAGCATCCAAACCTGGTTATGATGTCATCAAATATGAAGAGCACAGTTGTAGTTGCACTACAATCTTTAATTGTTCTTGCTTTGGCCCATCTGGTCAAGTACTCTATCGCAGTGATTATGTACCTTGCTCCTGTGTGATTTCCTGGTGGGTTTATAGGTCCTACGAAATCAATGGTCGATTTCTCAAATTCTTGTAAGGTTAGTTGGGGTGCTAATGGCATGTCATCTCTTCTGGATGGTTTCCCAACTCTTTGGCATACATCGCGGGCTTTGAAGTAGTCTTTAGCATCTCTGTGCAAAGTAAGCCACTAGAGGCCAGCTCTAAAAACCTTCTCCATTGTATCTTTTCCTGCATAGTGTCCTCCCGCGATGCCTTCATGAGATTTTTCTAAAATCAGTGGTCTTTCTGCTTCCATAACACATCTCTTCAAGATCTCATCAGGTCCCATCTTATATGGTTTTCCAGCTATAAGTGAAAAGTATGTGGCGCGCACTTCCAGCTGTTTCTTCTAGGTGATTGTATATTCACCAGGTTCCATTCCTGTTGACAGGAACTGGACTATATCGATGAAGTGATCATCAATATTTCTAATGGCCAACAACTGTGCATCCGACAGTTTATCCTCCAAACTAGTAGGTTCCTCGCCATGTTCCAACCTCGACAAGTGGCCATGTCCTTTGTTCATTCTCCCTGGCTTAACCACGATCTCAAAATCATATTCCTGAAATAGTAGAAGCCATCTGCATATTCTTCCCCCCAACACTGGCTTGTTGACTAGGTATTTCAGTGCGGAGTGATCAATAAACATTTTAAAGTGTCCTCCCAACAAGTCGTGGTGAAACTTCTGCAACGCATACACCATGGCTAACCCTTCTCTCTCAGTGGTGGTGTAATTAATCTCAGCTATTGATAGCTTCTTGCTAGCAAAGGATAATGGGTGGTCAATGTCTCTAGTTCCCGGTTGTGCTAGAACTGCTCCTAATGCGATAGAAGATGCATCAATATGCACATGAAATTCCTTGCTCCAATCTGGGAAAACCAGAATAGGCGCAATAACCATTTTTCTGTTTCAGTGTGTTGAAGCTCTGCTGACATTCTTCTATCCAATGAAACTGACAACTTTTATTCAAAATCTTCTCCATGGGTGTTGTTATCTATGCATAGCCTTTAATGAACTTCCTGTAGTATCCAGTATGTCCCAGCGCAGTGCGCAGCTGTTTGACTGAAGTAGGAGGGAGAAAATCAACTATAATGACAATCTTAGATGGCTCTACCAACAATCCCTGCTTACACACAATATGGCCTAATGACACTCCAAAGGGTGAAAAGAAGATGCACTTCTTCAGGTTCAGGGAAATCTGACATTGCATGCACTTATCCAACATTAGTCTTAAGCATTCAATATGATTTTGCAACAAACTAAAAACAGTCCAATCATCAAAATATGCTTCTAGAAATCTATGGAAAAACTCCTTGAATGCTTCAACCACCACCCTAGAAAATATGGCTGGCACATTCTTCAATCCAAACGACATCACTGTATACTGGTAGGATCCCCATTCTGTGGAAAATGTGGTCTTGTGATGATCTTCCTTGGCATTCCTAATCTAATGGTATCCTGAAAATCCATCGATGAAGGAGTAGACCTCTTGTCCTCCCACGTTATCTAACACTTCGTTAGTAAATGGTGTAGGGAATGGGTCATGCAAACAAGCATCATTCATCTTCTTGAGATCTACACAGATCCTAATTTATCTGGTCTTCTTATCCTGCACCACCATAGGGCTAATCCACTCTGACTCTTCAACAGGTTCTATGATTCCTGCTTCCAACATTCTATCTAATTCAATCTTCACTTTCTCCTTTTATTTAGGATTCAATATGTAGGGTCTCTGTTTGAATGGCCTTGCATCTGGCTTCAAGGGGATCTTCATCTCTCCCATGGGCCCTTTAATGCCTTTCATATCAGTGAACTTGGTTGGAAACAAGTCCTAATATTCATTCAGTAAATCTGTGATCTTGTCAATAGTGGAAACATCCCAATAATCTCCAACATTTGCAAGCTTTAGTGTTTGCTCTGTTCCAATATTGACTTTCTTGATTTTAATTGGATGTCCAATGAAAGGTATCTCAACTCCTGGTACTTCTATGTCTCTCTGTCCTTCTGTTTCAGCGATGTTCACCTTCCTAGGATCATCGTCTTCATCAGCATTGATATTGTAACAGCCCTGCAATTTATGAAAAGGTGCAATCCATTCGTCCTCTTCTTGCTCCAAATGAGGGCTAGGTGCCTCCTCAAATAATTTTTGTCTTACAATCTTTAACAATTGGTCCACTGTAGGATATTGGCTTTCAAATAAAAATGTAGTTACAAAGTCCTGAGTCATACCTTCCCAATCTGCAGTGATGAGGTGCAACTCTGCTTGAAGATACCAATTGATAGGGGTTGTGTCCAGCGTGTTAATGAATTTGTGCACCCACCACGCTTGAGGAATGTTGTTCCAGGCTTCCTCGCAACTTCGCACATGGTCCTTTAGACAACTTCAACCTGTGTGCCTAACTTCACAGCCTTCTGCTTGTTCTGAAAACCACATTATGATCAAAGTGCGACATTGTATCCAGTCTGTAATGTTGTTTTTGTGTGCCCCCCACCATCTTGTTGGAGTTTCTTTCAAGGACTCATCCAATGCCAACAATATTTGTTGTATTGGTACAATTTCTTCAAATTCCAATAAGAAATCTTCTAAATGATTTAGACCATCAAAGGTGGGCAAGTTACTTACTGTTGTGCCGATCCAACAAACTTCTCTGGTTAATCTAGCACATCTCCTTGTAAATGCTTCATACATTTGGTTCTGCCAGTTCTCCAGTGCTTCTTCTGAATTTGATGAACATGCGTTGTCACTTCACCAGCTTAGGTTTCCATCTGATGTAGGATTAATGTAATCCTATTGTCTGGATGTCAATTTGTATATGTTTTCTAGCTCATATGTGTGGTCTTCTTCTCTGATGGGCTCTGTGTATCTGGGACCTTCATCAGGATCTAGAGGTGCGATGACCCTAAGGCCATCTCCTTCAAACGTCATTCTTCTTTTCTTCATGTCAACAACAATAGAATTATTGAAAGCCCAATCACTTCCTAACAGCGCGGGGTAAGGACAACTCTCATTGACTATCTCAATTACCTCAAAGTCCACAAATGTTCTGACCCCATTGATGTCCACAGGGACATGCTCCAGTCTTCCGAATGGGCTCACAGCCTGTTGATTGGCCATCCTAAGCCTGATGGGGGAATAGATCAATTTAGGTTTTCCCATCAGTGCCCAGGTCTGCTTTGTCATGACATTGACCTCTGACCCTAAGTCGAGGACCACATAGTCTATATCATACTCTCCAATTTGAGCATTCAGCTGTAGTTCCTTATTTTTCCTTCTCTTTTTGGATAGTTGATGTGCTGCTTTATTCATTAGAGGATATATCTTTCCTAGTTCATATTGTCTGATCAAGTTTTGTAGCTCTTGTACAACGCTCTCATCCTTTATCAAATTAATGCAAGTGCATAAAAATTCCATGAGCTTACTTACCTTTTTTCCTTCTCTGGGTGAAGCAGACTGATCAAATGCTAGAGGCATTCCATATTCTCTTACTTCTGATCGAGCCTTTGATGAAAAAGCCTGATCTCTCTTGAATTCTTTTCTTGCTTCCTCAAATGTTTGTTTCTCTTTCTTTGGATCAAACTCTTGTGTCTTCTCTGCAACTTTTCTGACTCCTCATTGTTCTGTAGTATTCCCTGTAGTCATTCTACATTCTCCTGTAGCAGCACCTCCTCTAGTGATAACAACGACTCTGGGATCCACTCTGCCAGGTTCTATTGTGATTAGTTGTACTTGTTGGTTTCCTCCTTGTCGTTCTTGAAGTTTGGATAACAACACAAGACAATATTCTATGACATGTTCAAATGAGTTGCAGTAGTTGCAAGTGGTACAAGGCTTCTGACAGTCCCTTTCCAAATGTCATGGTTGTGCACAGTTATAACAAATTATTTGGCCTTGACCTAGACCTATACCTCCTGCCTGTCCTCTTCCTCTGAATCCACCATGAGGGTTGAATTTTTCTCTTCCTGGGGAATTATACTGCGTAGTGTTCCCTTCTTGTTGTACTTCACCTTGAATTTTGTATATGTCCCTTGACCTTTCATGCATGAGGTCATAGTCCCTACAATCCCTATCATCATTCCCTACCGACTTACAGAATGTGAAATACAGATTTGTGGGTGTCTGAACATATTTTTTCATGTAATAGCATTCACCAGGGCGATGCCTATTTCTACATACCTCGCACCAAGGTAAGGTAATTTGCTTCAAAGGGCTTGGAGCTCCAGATGCCAAGTACTCATGGAATAGGGGACAATGCTCTTTTTCATGGCCTTCTGTTTTTCATCTAATGCACCAGATATCTTCTCTCTTATATTTTCCCTTCTATTTTTTCATATCTTCAACCTGCAGTGTTAAGCTAGTTAACTGACTTAAAATTTGACTCATACATGAGTTGGATTCTCCCATAGGGGCTTATTATAGCTTCATGGAAATCTCCAGTGCCTCAGCCTACGAAGCGATCTTTTGTTGCATCAGAGGGACTCTGATGTGTGGTAAGAGGGAAACAATGAACCATTCCTTGTTCTGCTCATCTAGGATTTGAAAATTCAGTCGGCCCGTTAAGGTTTTAAACCTCTAATCAAACTCCCAAACAGGTTTAGCTACTCTTTGCTTGATTTCTTTCAACTCTGTAATGCATTGTGACTCCGACTTGGGTTTCTTGAATTCTGCAACCAACACATTCTTGATCTCATTTAGCGGTTTAGGCTGTGCATTTCCCTGGACAAGCTTCATGTACCATCTCAATGTGCGGTCTCTAGGGGTAGTACTAAACTGAGCTCGTTTAACAGCTTCATCGGTGACATTCTTAATACTCCATACAACTTCACATAGAAACCAATGTTGATCAGGATCTTAGATTTATCTCCCTTAAAGGTGGGTAACTTCATCTCATCTGCCATAGATCTTCATGGGTTTCCTAACTAAGTGTGAGTTGAACCACTTGTACCAGTGCTCTGAGTGCTCTGATAACTTAGGTTACTCTGGTTGCTTAGTGCTGCTGAAACAACAGGAGGAGTAATAATACTTATTTCAATAGTCGATGTAGTTCCTGAAGTTTCTGGCTCGTCTCGGCGAGGTTCTTCAATTTTTTCTTCTCTTGGCCCAACAGACCCTAAATGTTTCTCGTTCAATAGCTCTTCCTCTTCTCCACTATAAAACCCTTCTTTCTGTAGAAGAGGTTCATGATCTTTCTCAAACAGGTTCTCCAAAGGAACTTCCCTAAAGGTCCTTCCACTGTGCGTATGTCCAACCTCTCTGTCGTTGTCGTTGTTTGAATTCTTGAACATTATCTTTTCAATTTGACCCTTCCCTGCGTACCCAGTTGTAGGGTTGATCTTCGCACCCAACTGAAGATCTTACAATACATAATTCTCTCTCAGCACAATACTTCCCTCTCAGTAATAACAACAATCACTCATCGTCACATCATCCAACCCATATAAGGTCCTCTTGACCTTTATTTATACATTACAATAGCTCACCGACCGCCTTAGGGAGAAACCTAAGTGCCAAAACCCTAGATAAAAAAACCCTAGGTGTCTAAAACCCTAGGTCAACTTGAACTGTGTTTTCAGGGCTTCACCAGCCTGTCTTTCCTTCTTTCTCTCACGGTGCTCTCGAAGCATCTACCAGTGGATTTTTCCACTTGTTGAGTTGTCCACGATCCATCTTCCTTGCTAATCTGTCTTCCTCGATCTCCTCGTCCAACGACTTTCTTTCTCTTACTTCGCTCTATCTTTTCTGATCTTTTGCTCACTTTGAGCCAGTATCAGTCACTGGTCTTCCGCGCAGTTCACATTTCGTCTTTTCTGGCTTAATCTTTACTTTCTTCCAGAACCAAGGGCCAACAGTAATTGAGATCACCAAATTTACTATAAGGAAATGTTCCTACCCTGCTATTACTATATGTCCGAGTTTGATTTAAACTATGCCTACTATGGGATTTATAAGCATAAGAAACATCATCATTGTATCTAATTCAAACCTGGGCTCCCTACGGTCCTACCTAGTGATGAGATTCCTTGGTGTCATCCCTGGATGTTGTGGCTGGCTTGTACTCATCCAAATCAATTGGGTTTTTTTTTGAACCCGATGACCTTAGAGTTCCCTTTTCCTCCTCTTGTTATTCAGGTCATTGACCACCTGGAGTAACCCTGAATCAAATTCCACATTGGGACTTGTAGAATAATTCGAATTTTCCCACAAATTTTTTTAGTGCATGCATAATGTTCCTCTACTCCTTCTTGTTCTTTTCCCAGGCCTGCCCAATCATTTCCTTGAATATTCAGTACGTTTATGTTATTTTAAAGTACTTGGTTTTTTCGGTCCTAGAGTAATATGGGTCCTCTACCCATTCCTCATCTGAAATCTTCTCTTCTGTAGTTTTTTTCCTTTGGCCTAATACTAACTCTTCCACCTCCTCTGCTGCCTTTTTCTCTGCCTCTAAGTAGATTTTTTGGTATCGAGTTCCTGCCAGGAAAGCCTCTTGAGTTGCGTGCATATTGTTCATTGGCCCTTGGGGAGAGGAAGCCTCTTTTTTCTTGTCCTCCTTCCAGCTCCCCTTCTCCTTCTTTGTTGGTCCTCTAGCCATATTGAACAAGAATCAACTCTCTTATATTACTAGGGAGCAGAGGCCAATGTTACCAAATTTTCAAGAACCTTACAGAATTCCTCTTGCCATCGCACCTTGCCTAGGTAACGACCACCCTCTACCTTTTCCTAGAAAACAACCTTGCACTTACTCCTCTGTGTTTAAGATACCCCAACTCCCTACGCGACGCCCAATACTTAGGATCCTTCCTACCCTGCAAATTTTTCACCACTAATCTCCCAATAAAACAAAACCACACACTCTACCCTCGATTTTCTGCATTGGGAGGTTTGTTTCTAGAACACCCCTTTCCAATCCTCTACATTGTTTCTCCTTGTACTCTCCATTCTTTCTTCCCGAGACTTCTCCTTCCACAACATTGATGGCCTCATAGCCCCACCAAGTATACCACCTCCCACATTAATGGCTATCATCAATACCACACATGGAATGAGCTGGTATGAATCCCTTTGGCTTTGAGCTACCTCGACTCCCACAATTATTTGTATGCATTAGTGATATACTAGTTGTCATGCCCTTGGTTGTCATTTCATCGATCATTAGAGCCTCCATGTGGTTATACCTAGTACAGACGAGTGTCACCCCATCCAGGAATTGTTTTTAAATTTTTTAAACATACACTTATCATTCCTCTAAACCATTTGTCACCCACTTCTTATACTTTTTCTTTTCTCTAAACATTTTGGGCTTATATTAATTGGCACCTCTCAAAGTGTCCATGAAGAGACCACCCTACATATTATGAGCTCAATGTGCATAAACCCATTAGCATAAATGTATATAAGAAACACATTTTGTGTGTACAAGCACATTTGCTATTATAACTTTCTTTGTTGTGCTCATAATAAAATTATGATGCTATTATACGAAGAATACAATTACAAATAATTAACACATCAATAACATAATTAGGATGGGTTGGTGATACTCTTACCTCTCAAGATAATCTCTAAATTAAAGAATAGATTTGGATAACAAGATACTCTTATGTCAGTTGGGTTTAGCTCGGGTGGTTGGGAGGATTGATTGTTATCCTTCCCACCCAGGTTCATGGCTTTGATCCTTGTTGTTGACTGGCCTTGCACCTTGAGGATTCTAGGGTTTACCCTGGATACCATCCTCGAAATGAGGGGAAGTGCCTGCTACATGTTGAGCTCTTAACGAGTATATTGTTGTAATGGCTTTGAGCCTTCTTGATGATCATCATTGTACCTTGAATATTCTAGGGTTTACCCTAGGTACCATCCTCGAAATGAAGGGAAATGCTTGGGGGTTTTCCCTAGGCAGTGTAACTTAGAAAAAGAAAAAAAAGACACTCTTAAATATCTTAATCAAATCACTTGTCTATTACTTAAACCACAATGTCTAAATAACCATGAGAAATAGTTTGTCAATAGATTTACAAAATACTTGCATTATACAACATTGTAAAAACCGATGGAAAATTTGGGAATATGGCACCCTCAAATTGATATGTGTAAACATTATAGAATTGAACAGATCCACTCTATGTTTCCCAATTCGAGTAGAAGGCTAGAAGATCCACCTATTGAAGGAATACAAAAGCCACAGGAACTCATATTTAGGGGTTTGGGGCATTGCCACCACTCGAAATGTAGCAAAGAGTTGATTTCTCCTAGGGCATGCGGTTTCCTTAGTAGTTTGTTCAACATGGGAGACGATTCAGAGGCTTTAAGTTCTTTGGTCCATTCTTTGAACCCTCACAAAAGATCTTAGTCTCATCAAAGGAGATTTGTAAAATGGTTGGAAGCCATTCTTCAGTTGGACCTCCCATCTTCAAAACCAAGAAGGAAAGCCCTCATTTTGGTTGATTGAGCTTTGACAAGAAAGATTATAGGTTTGTAGCCTAGCCCAAAAGCCGTGGAAACTTGAATGGGTGAGCAATTGTCTCCCAAAATTACAGGGAAAGTACCATCTTTTGCTTCTAGTCATGGATATTTTGTCTTTCTTTTTCTTAATAAAGAAGAGTGGGATCTAATATTCCGTTATAGACCATATTTTATGGGATTTAGGGGAATTTATCTAGCCCCTGTGGTCCCTAGACTTTATCCCAGGAGAACATTAGTCCTTATGTGGGTTATATTGCCTCATCTCCCTCTAATTTTTTGGGAGGATTGCACTCTTAGAGACATTGGAAATAAACCGGGTAGATTCATTGATTTAGTAGAACCAAAAGGAAATTTGTTTCCTTGCACAAGAATACATGTGGAGCTGGATTTGGAGTAGGAACTCCTAGAGGCTTTGCAAATTAATATTGATGGGTGGAGGCATCATTAGAAATTGGATTTTGCAGAGATTCGATTCAAATGAAATATTTGTCTTGTTTTATGTACATTTTGCTAAAAGTCATGCAAAAACCTAAGAGGAGTAGCCACTGTAAAAGTAAAATTCAAGAGAAGAATCTTACCTCAAGAAGGTTTCAAGTAGGTGTAGGAATTCTCAATGCAAGGGGATGCCTAAACCAATGGTACCAGAAGAAGGTTTTCCCTCTTCAATAAATAAAGAATTCGAAGTTCTAGGGTGTCTTGAGGGTTCATAAATTCCAAAAGACATTGGGAAGAAATTTGAACACGAAGCAATTGAACCCAACTTAGGTTCAATGCACCCTGACATCGACACATATCCATCCTAAGGATGTAGATCCAACAAAACAGAGCATAAGAAGGAGAGTGGGAGGAAGAGGATGCACAGGAAATAGAGGAGGAAGAAGAGGAGACAAAGGAAATCAAGGAGACAAGGAACCACAAGAGCCAACAACCAGAGTTCACTTTGAATCTTCTAAATCCTTTGCCGAAATTTTGAAGAAAAACCCAAATCCCTCCCCTTCACTTACAAGGAGAAAGAAATCTAAGAGGACTTCGGAGACAAAAAATAATATCAACTTGGGACATCAAGGGAGAGATTACAACTAGAAATTGTTAGCTATGTTTTGTTTTTGTATTTTTCTAAGTATTCAGTGTGTAAGATTATATTTTTGTACCCATTTGTCTTCTCTCCTCCCCTATTAATTTTTTGAGAAGAGATGGATAAATCAAGAAAAACTACCAAATTGAAAATATTCTTAATCAACACCTATTGTAACCTTGTTGTAGCATAAAAAGTATCTCCCAATTAAGTATTATTAAAAAAATACACACAATAATTTTTTTTTAAATTCAACATTGTAAAATCATAAATAATTTTAAAATTTATAACAGAAAATATATATTTTATTTCAAAATGACCATCTTTATTATGATATAAACTTTGAAAATAAGTAATAAAAATGTGTTATTTTTTGTTTTCATCAAATATAAAAAAAAAATGCAATGAGAAAAGTATACTCATTGTAAGGAGGATCTAAGTGTACCAAGTCTCATATTTTTTAAATCAAAGCCATTATATAACATGAATTGTAGATTAGAATCTCTGTATAGAAATATGATAAAATAAATATTAACATGAATTGTAGATTAGAATCTCTGTATAGAAATATGATAAAATAAATATTTATAGCCTCAATTATCTAGCTGTACAGAAGACTGTATCATTTCATAATTCTCTCTTACCACATAAATATAGATATGTTGAAATTTTTTCTTTAGGTTTTTATAATATATAATATATAATGTTGCATTACAGAACGTTAATTTGTGTCAAAGTTGCACACATATACCATGCTTGTTATTACGGTTATTCTCCCATAACATCAACGTTGTGTTATCTTTATGTATGTGTTTTAAGAGAAAAAAGTCCCACGCGGTGAGTCATCGATGATTCCAATCAATTGACAGGAAATTAAATAATTTATGTATTTACAATTATGTTATTTTTTGGACTGGCGAGGGTATGCACTGAATCGCGCCGAGGACTCGAAGCATTATTATCAAAGAATAGTAGAACTGCAACGCTGCTTTGCTGTGGACTTTGTCCAGAAAAGGCCAAATCAAAGCAGAAAAGAAAAGTGCGCGCTACGGATGTTCGTCGGCCATCCAAAAAAGATCGGCGAAAGAGGCCAAATCTGAATCTGGTGGTTGAATCCCGAGGTTGAATCACGATAGCAGCAACCAGGAAGTCGGATCGTGCGGCTCTGTTTTTGCCAAGTGGCAGATCCAACGCTGGGATCGTGTGGCTCCGATCGCGTTGCCCAGATTCCGTACCATTTGGGACGTACGGTCTACTAACAGGTGTGGGATCCGTACCATTTTCGTCGTACGGCCCGTTAAACGGCCCATCCGATTTTTGACATGTGGCGTGCATCTAACGGCCAGATCTAAGGGCTCTGGACACACCACGTGGCGTACATCCAACGGTTAAATCAGGTGGTTCTTATTTCGCCACGTGGAACACATCCAACGGTTAGATCTGGCGGCTCTAGTCTCGCCATGTGGCATGCATCCAGCAGCTGTTGAATCACCAGGTGGTGTGCATCTAACGGCCTGATCCAAGGGCTCTGAACACACCACGTGGTGCGCATCTAACTACCCTATCCAAGGGCTTTGAACAAGCCACGTGGCGTGCATCTAACGGCTCGATCCAAGGGCTCTGGAATCGCCACGTGGTGTACATCCAGTGGGCAGATCGAAGGGTTCTGGACTGGCCACGTGGCCTGCATCCAACGGCCAGATCCAAGGGCTCTGATATTGGCACGTGGCGTGCATCCAACAGCCAGATCCATCGGTTATCATCTCGCCACGTGGCGTGCATCCAACAGCCAGATCCAACGACTTTCATCTTGCCACGTGGCTTGCATCCAACGGTCAGATCCAGCGACTGTCTTCTTGCCACGTGGCGTGCATACAACGGCGAAGATCTGACCGTTAGATATATGACACGTGGTAACTGCGGAGACGCAAGATCTAACCATTGCATATGTGCCACGTGGCAGGTGCAGAGCCACAGGATATGACTGTTGGATATGTGCCACGTGGCAGACGTGAGCCAGATAATCGAACCGTTCAATATTTGCCACGTGGAAGGTGTGAACCACAAAATTGACCGTTCGATATGTGCCACGTGGTAGATGCAGATTCAGAATTCTCGGTCTTGGTTGTTAATGTGGGATATATCGCGGGTGTATTGTTGCAATTTTCCGGTATTTCATGGAAAGTTATTGCGCTGCAATTTACCGGTATTGCTTGCATATGCAGACGCCTCTGACATCAATGCTATTGCGATTTGTGTCAAGTAAAAGAAATGACAGCAGATTGATTTGTATGTATCAATCTGATGCGAAGAGGGGGGCAACAATTAGTGGCTGGCTTGAACGGTATTTATGCTCGTACCGGCATTCACCTGAATCATAGGCAGTGAAATTGTTTGAATATTTGGTGTTCGGTGGAATGGTGAGAATGTTTGTGCAGTCACCTCCCTGATGTGTCAATCTGACTGTGTGTATTCTAAACCAGTCAACGAGTTTCATAAATTAATATTCTCTAAATTTTCATGTTTCAGCAGCTGCTACTTCTTTCTGGGACATGATATTTCTTCATTTAGAAGTTGTTGTTTTCAAGGCTACAAAACAAATATTCGTTTCTTCTTAAATTCATTGTTTTTTCTCATGAGAAATTAACTCGATTTATATTAGAGATATAAATCATTTGCATCACTGTCCAGACTGGCACTAGCAGCCATTACAATTCGTCCCAGAGACCCAACCAGAATGGAACTCAAGACCTCCTCCCAACATGGAGAAAGATCTTTACCAACCGCGCTGTCTCACGGGACTGGCTTAAAATTCATTGTTGCATGTACTAAGCTCGCAATAGAGTGCAAAGTATTTTTTTCAAGTACTTTTCAAAGGGTTAATTTATGAGTTTGACTATGCATTTAAGAGTTAGTGTTTTTTTGTTGTGCACCTTAAAGTTAGTTTTTAATTTTGAAACTTTCAATCTTAATAGGGTAGGAAGGATTTTCAAATAATTTTTTATAAAAAATATCTCTATTTTGTCTTTGATACTTTAATCATTTTATTTTCAATTTTCAAATTTAGGTTTTTTTCATAGAGATACTATTTTGGATGTCTCAAAGTTCTCAACATTTATCAAGTCTTTTTCCAGGCTCTTTTTAACCAAAGATGAGTTAGGGAAGATATGTGCAAACTTTTATTAATGATAATGTTGATGTTTAACTTCCCACTAGATCAACAAAGTTTATTACACACCTAAAATAATTTATGTATTTGCACATAGTAAAATGAAAATTGTAAACTAAGTGCTTGATTAAATAAAAAAAAGTTTGATTTTAACTTCTATAATAAAATGAGCATGTACAAAATCAAGATTCTTAAAAACTTGTCATTATACATATATATTCTAGAACATATCCATTTTATACTTCAAAAGAGAAAACTCATTCACAGAGATTATGAGACTGAGCCATTCCCCTTCAGATGGATAGATATATAGAGAGTGCTAAAATGTAAGGCATATTAGTATAAAAAAGATAATGGTGTCAAAATGCATATAGAATGAAAAAAGAATAGTAATATATGAAACATGTTATAGTTATAGTTTGATCTCTTTAACTTGTATAGATTATGACAAGATAAAGTAACAATTGCATGATAAATGGTAATATAAGCAATTTATGTGCTTATCCATGGGCACTTTCATGTAATAAATTGAATACAATAAAAATGACCTGTGTAGGAAAAATCTTTTCAATAGCAATGCTTCAAGAAATTTAGTATCCATTAATGGTGTCCTAGAAAATGAATGTCGTTGCTCTTAGTAAAGCTCCCACAAATTTGGACAAATGACAACTACAATACAAATTTTGCTTCAATCCTTTGAGATTGACACCCAAAAAATCTCTTTAAACTTTACAGATTATGATAAGGAAAGGTAATATAAGTAACTCCACTCCTATCCATAGGCACTTCCATGCAATAATTGAAGACAATAAAAAATGACATGTGATGGGAAAATATTTCCATTATCAATGGGTTAAGAAATTTAGAATCAATTAATGGTGTCTTGGAAAACTAATGCCAGAGTGCTTAGCAAAGCTCCTCAAATATGGACAAATGACAAGTACAATACAAATTTTTACAGCTTCAATCCATTGAGATTAACAACATGCATGAAATACTTGAAAATTTTGATAGAGCTTACTAGTTGTTGTTTGAAACAGATAATGAACTTGGACAATCCAACATAGTTTATTTTCCTTTTCCTCATCTCAACACCAAGAACCAATATTGTTTTGTAGATTGTTATGCAGTTGCTTTACTCTAAGTTTTTGAAGTTTTATGTACAGGGAAATTGTTATCGTGATAGCAATCGGGTAGCCAAGCGGTTATCTAACAAAATGTAACAAACTTAAAACTTAGGTTATCTAAGAATGAATAAAAAAATGCATTCAAACTTGTTATCCAAACTTAAAAATTAGGTTATCTCATTGAATTGTGGTAGAGCTAGAAGATAAGACTTATAAGTTGTTAGCCAATATCATGTTTTATAAGATAAATTTAAATATTATAAAAAAATAATTAATTTGTTTGGCCTCTGTACAAGATTGGATAGTGGGGAAATATTTGTAGTCGAAGGCTAACTAATTGATGGTCAATGATCGATTCAAATTTCATAGTCCTAGCCTTCAACAGAGACTACTAATGAAAATCAAACTAAATATGTTTTGAACATAATAAAATGAAAGTATCAATGTCGTGAAGAGTAATTAAATTATGAAACTCGATAAAATTATTTTTTATATTATTACAACGTAGTAAAATGAAAGCATTAAGGTCAAGAATAATTAAATTATGAACTTAGTAAAATTGTGGTTTATATTATTAAAGAGATGATATGTTAAACAAAAGTGGTGGTCATCCTTAAACTCCTTTGTATCCTAAGGTGTTTTTGAGTGGATCTAACAACCAATTTCATTATGGAGATCATAAGCATTAATAATCTCAATCTTACTAATAATATTTCAATTTATTTTTATTAATATTTTTTATTATCATTTTTTATATTAACTTTAAACTTCATCTATATAAAATATTTTGTATTACAAATTTTATGGTTATTTAGTATTTTTTATTTTCTTTAAAACTAAATTCCAAATTCAAATTGTGTTGGGAATAAGTATCATAAACTTTGAACCAAATCTATCAAAGTTTTGAACTTTCATGACTTTATGATTTTTTTTTTCTTAAATATCACATTTCACTAAATTTGACTTTGTATAGATAAAAACTTATGACATCATCAATACAATGTACTTTGGTTTTTATAGTGCTATGCTCACTTAAATATGTACAAGTTTACCCAAAATGATTAAAGAAATGTCTAAATACACCAAAAATAGATGAAGCATACATAATGATGAGAAACTAAAAAAACTAAAAACCAATAAATTAGAAAATAATTTCATATATGAAAAAATTAACTAGATAAAATGTATTTATTTGAGCATAAAATGAATATGTTTATGTTTTATATTTACTAGCTATAATTTAATATAAGTATGGGTCCAATTTCAGTTATATATTAAGTGAGATAGAGAGTGAAAACTTTAGGGAGGGGAAAATCCTATGTAAAGTAGATGTAAGTAGTTCATAGTATTTTGGTTAAGGTTTGAGAAATATGAATGAGGTAAAATTGTTATAGCATATTGTGAATGAGAAAAAGTTACAACAAAATCATTACTTTCATTAATAATAGCAAAAATTTATGTTATAATTTTCACAAAATTTTTACAAGTTGATTTAAAGGGTCCTTAAAACTTGATAAACTTGCATTCCATACAAACAATCTTAAAATAGTTTTACACTATTGATGGAACAATCCCCACTCGAAATAACACCAAAAGTTAATTATATCAAATATACTATTTATATTAGTGAAAAATGAATATAGATATGTTTTATATATCCTACTTATGGTGTACTACTCAAGTAGGCCTTGTTTCAAGAACATGTACAATATATAATTTATATATTATGCAAGGTATTATCAAGATTTAGGCCTTATTATG
>SNQJ01S0007833.1:10670-70736 GCA_010110895.2 Picea sitchensis | reverse complement strand
TAATAATTTTGAATATTGGAGTGAATCTCACCTTGCATCTTGGTACCTTATTTAGAGTTGTTGAAATAAATTCTTTATTACCCAACAACCTTGTGTACTCTTCTTTCTACATGGTACATGTGGCGTGAAAAAGAAGACAAGGTCCCTCTCATTTCTCCTGGTTCATCATTCTTTTATCCTTCATTCCCTAATTATATCCACTCTCCTCCCATAAATTTCCTATGCAACAAAATCCCATTCTCTTAAAATTCTCCCTTATTAATCGCCTCCTTGCTCAAGCCACATGTCTCTCACAAAACATATTACATGTGTGAAAATATTTAAGCATTCCCTTTCATCCTTTTTATTTAATTATATTAATGATTTTGATGATGTTAACCATACTTTGTACGACCAATAAGGTTTATCATATAATAAAAAGAATCATGGTACAATTATTGGTTAGAATACCATTTCAAGGAAAGATCATTAGATTTTTCATAAGCAATGAGGTCTTGATGAGTCGCCATGTTTTGATGCTAGGTAAAGTTATACATTTAGTCCGAGTTGAAAGGAAATGGTTCCCATGCTCAACCTCCTCTATATCACAAATTCTATATTTTTTCTCATCCCAAGACATTTTTAGGTTATCCCAGTGACTAGTGTCACCATGTATGTCATGAGAATTTACCTTGATAGTGGTGTAATATCCCCAGTTCTAATCCCCACAATTATAATATAATTGTGCAAATATTAATTAGGTCGGTGAGTCGATATGGTTGAGCGAGATAGCCCATATTGATTAATATGGCCAAGGGACGAATTATGTATTTTGTACATTAAAATAGTTAATAAATAACAATTGTTGGTTGTGGTACTGCAGAACTGTAACGACCGGGGGGGGGGGGCTAAAGAAGGGTCCAAGGGGTTACCTATTTGTATTAATTTAGCCAATTCATATTAATTTTTACCCACCTTTGAAATATCAAAGAGATATTAAAGTAATGTAAGAGTGGTAGCTGGGAAAGGTCAAATCACACAATTTATTACAACATGGGTTGAGTACAACCACTTTTTGGGAAACATGTGAGTCATGCTTACATGAGAAGAAAAGGAAATTCAAGTGCCTTTTTGGGTCATATTTTCATGCTAGTTTTGGAGAGCATGAAGGGGACTGAGTGTTGGAAAAAGAGAACCAACCATGTTATGCTTAAGAACAACCATTGTTGGGTTGGTTTTTATGTTGAAAATGAGGTTGTAAGCCTATTATGAAGGTTGCATGTCTGTAAGTGACATTTTCTATTAAGGAATTGGCTCAAGAGACTTAAGAAGGCTACTATGAGCACTCTTGGAGAAACTAAGAGTTCATGGAGTCCTCGGCTATGAGAATCCTAGCAAACTGAGTGCACTAGATCCATAGAGGGAAGTGGGAAAGCTCAAGGGACTACGTGGTAGAGAAGGGGGATCCCATTCCTTGGGTTATGCAAGTTAAGGTGAATAGAGCTGGTGGATGGGAATTGTTGTTGGAGTAGAACTAGGTTTTGGGTTGTTGATTGTGGAGAGTGGACATCCAAGATGACCAGACCTCCTTGTGGACTCATAGACTCAACTTAGGGGTGTCTTTCTATTGATGTTTGGAACAACAATCCTATGGATGGGAGGAACGTCCTGTTGAATTTTTCTATTTCCAGATTTGATAATTATTTCCTTATGATTTCAAACAGAATTTCATGCCAATGTTATCATAGAATAATTATGCACTGAAAATCTCAACCAAAATAAAATTGTAGCGAAAACAATGGAATAATAGAAAGACAACCATTCACAATAGACACAATATTTATACTGGGAAACCCAAACTTTGGAGAAAACCCAACAACTTTTCTTAAGAAGAATTCAAGCCAAAAAGTAAATCACCATAAAATGAAGAAACCCAACACATAAATAAGTTTTCACTTGTATGAGGAAGATCCCTCAAAGGTAGCAAACCCTAGACAAAGATATTGCACCACCAAAAGATCACCAAAAGGATAGTGCACCTCAAAATAGAGCAATTAGCTACTGATAATTGGCAATTGCAACTCCAACTGACTAACGAACTACAATTGGGACTTGTGCACTTGATGAGAAGAGATTGTGTGAGATATGTAAATGAAATGTTCAAGCCTTTTATTTATACAGATTGAGTCACCTTAAATTTCCTTGTGGGGATGACTTGTCCTTTTTCTTTCAATATTTCATTTAATGCTTTTCAATGTTTCTTTAATAGTTTAATGGGCTTTGATTTGTCTTCTTGGCATTTCTTCTTTACTAGAAAAGTTGTCCATGAACCTTGTTGACGTGTCATCTCCTCACATGCACGTATAATTAATATAGGGCTCTAATGTTGAGTAGATTCACCTAGATGCCCCTCATCACAAGAGGTCTCTTGAGCCTACATATTCAACATTAGACTAGACTTGTAAACAAGTCAAACCTGACCTATAAAAAATAGATCACTCTACCCCAGAGAAGGCAATGTGAGAGCATCTCGAGTATTTATCACTGCTTTTCAAATCAACATGGCTACTAGGATAAATACTACACCTGGGTCATTCACCACTAGCCAAATCAACATGGCCCCATGAATGAATGTATCATTCTCCCTCGGTCAAATTAGCATGACCAATCTGGTAGAATGTCTATCTGATTTTGCTAACTGGAGAAACATCAACATCCTATTCCATTCAACACTAACCAAATCAACATGGCCCCGTGAGTGAATGTATCATCTTCCCTTGGTCAAATCAGCATGACCAATCTGGGAGAATGTATGCCCAATGCTGAAACATCAACACATCCCCTGTATGTAACTAGTTGGTTCAAAAATTCAAATAAGTTTTCTATTTTATTTGCACAATTATTTCCACTGTGTATAAATTTTAATATGAATGTTGTGGCCATGTGTTTGTATGGTTGCATTCAAGTTTCATATATCCCGTTAACTGCACGAGTTAGTTAGCATGTTCTTATTGTTTTTTTTATTGTGTAAAGAAAAAAACAATTAACGAGTTTAGCAGGTAGGGGTTCAATACAAGTGGCGATATTTTTTTTTTTCTTTAGACCTAAAATGTTGGGAAAATAGTGTTTGATCTTTGTAAATCATGTTTTGTCATTTATTAAACTTGAAACCATTAACAAAGTCATCAATTTTTTTCTTATTACATTCTTAATACAACAACTACATGAAATGGTAATAAATATTCATGAAAGATTTCAACTTTAATCCAAAACTTTTCTCGTCATTCAAATTTATTTGGAGAAATGTAAGAGATTTTCTAAAACCCCCAAAACAAATACAACTCAAAATCACTACTTTATGTTTCTTAATACAACAATTGCATGAAATAGTAATGAATATTCATGGAAGATTTAACTTAATGCATATTTTTTTTTATCATTTAAATTTATTTGGAAAAATATAAGAGCTTGTTTCAAAACTTGTAATGATTGCACTACAAAAGTACAATGTAATCCTTGGTAGAAAAACATTGAATGACACAAACCACAAAAATACATTATTTCTCGATTTTTGGACCACAAAAACAAATCAATTTCAATTGATTCACATTAAGAATACATTCGGTATTACATTGTTTCTTGTGATGTTATGTCAAATTTATCAGCATAGTTATTGTAAGCCCAATTGTTTTTAGTTCTTGAATATAATTTCAAAATGCATCTCAATTGAGATTGAAATTACAAAGCAACCAATGTTGAGTTGACCACTCGATAATTTAAAATCTATTGAAAGATTGGCAACACATCATGAAGTTAGGCCAAGATAAAGGCATACATGGTTCTTTCTAATGAAAAACTATAGAATCTGATTTGAATGGAAGGATATTTCTTTCCCAAGAATCCTTTATCCTTTTAAACTTCATAAAAAATGTGTAAAAGGAAAATATTAGGCCTCAATTGTATAATCCATTGCAATGATGGATAACTGTTATAACTAGTGAAGTTCACTAGTGTTTCTTTGCAAAATTTGAAGTCATTGAGCACTTACCGAATTCCTAGAAATGGTTTGGCATTACATTGCATTATGCAAGAATCGGTAAAAATGAGGATACTTCAATTGTCTTGTTGAAGCTCTGGCGATGATTATGTGTGAATATATGATAGCTCGATATCCTATACTTCATTTATAAAGTGTAAATGTCATCATCATATTGGATCACTTCATTAGGATCAACATTATCTCCAAGGCCCAACCTTCATGTACCATATGCTCTTGGTTGTGTTGAATGCTTCAATTCAAAAGTGTACCAGTATATGCACCACCTATAGATTAGGTGGAAGTGGAAAATAAGCACCACATGTATGAATTGGTTTCTCCCTTTCATCATCATCTATTGCATCAAATAAATTTATCTGACTTTTTTAAAGAATCAACTTTGCCTCATTGAAAAATTGGCTTTTAATGATATATGATAGATATAGAAGAAGATAGAGAAATACTTGTCAGTATATCTAGAGGGATGAAAGGGGAGAGTAAGGAACCCCACTTCATATTTTCATTTTTCAAGCCATTCTTGATTAAATCCCTAGAGGAAACATCATCATACATGGTCACTTAATTAGGATCATCAACAACTCCAAGGCCCAACTTCCCTGTACTATATGCTCCTAGCTTGTAATCAATCCTTCAATATGGAAGTGTACTGATATTTTCATATTAGTTGCAAATGGAATACAAGAACCACATGTAGATTATATGCAAGTGGAGTACAAGCACCACCTATACAACTTAACTACACCCTTTCATTATCCTCTATAACATTAAATAAAATCGTCTGACATTTCTAAAGAATTAAATTTACCTATCTCTTATAAAAGCTTTGAAACTCTTTCAATGATATATGATGGGGATAAATGTACACAAAAGAATCACTTTCTAAATATCCAAAGGGATCAAAGAGGAGCAAGGCACCCGACTTACTAGTTGCACTTTTTGAACCATTATTGGTATAAGCTCTGGAGGAAACAATGGGTTTGGAGTTCGATCTCCCCCTATAAAGGGATAGATTTGGTAGTTTCCAATCCACTAAGCAGCTGGAGGGGTGGAAGTAATAACTAATGCATGAAAAAGATGAGCCATTGATGGATATTACATAGTGGGAACTACATTTGTTGCATGAAAAGGCTAAGCCATTGATGGATACTAGATAGATGGAACTACATTGGCCATAGAGTGTTGTCATGATGTTGAATTGAACTATGTTTAATCCATAGAATTATGATGTTGTAATAGGCAATATAGGTTTATCTTCTTTTTCCTACTTTGTCGATGGCTGGGATTTTCTTTGTGAATATAATGACAATTGAGGGGGGTTTTGAGTAGATGTTGCTTCTATGTGTTTGTATGGTTGCATTCAGGTTTTAGATATCATGTTAAATGCATGAATTAGTTAGCATGTTCCTGATGTTGATTTTATTGTGTAAAGAAAAAATAAAATTATTGAGTTTAGCATGCAAGGGTTCATTACACATGGCGATATTTGTTTTGTTCTTTAGACCTAAAATGTTGGAAAAATAGTTTTGATCTTTGTAAATCATGTTTTGTCATTTATTTAACTTGAAACCATTAGCAAAGTCATCATTATATTTCTTAATACAACAACTACATGAAATGGTAACAAATTCCCATGAAATATTTCAACTTTAATCCAAAAATTTTCTTGTCATTTAAATTTATTTGGAGAAATGTAAGAGCTTTTCTAAAAACCCAAAAATAAATACAACCTGAAATCACTACATTATGTTTCTTAATAAAACAATCTACTAAGCAGCTAGAGGGGTAGAATTAAGAATTGAAGCATGAAAAAGATGAACCATTGATGGATACTGCACAGTGGGAATTACATTCGTTGCATGAAAAGATTAATCCATTGATGGATATTGCATAGATGGAACTACATTATCCATAGAGTGTTGAGATGATGTTGAATTGAACTATGTACTTAATCCATAGAATTGTGATGTTGTAATAGACTATATAGGTTTATCTTCTTGTTCTTACTATGTCGATGGCTAGGATTTTCTTTATGAATCTAATGACCATTGAGGAGGGTTTTGAGCAAATCCTTGTGAAAACCATGAACTAAAGGAAAAAATAGTCTATAATTGTATATCAATGGAAAAATAAAAAGGAAAAATATGGTAAGACTCAAAATAATAAGAACTACCTGTTGGACCAATACATGGATATTTCCCAGCTAACACAATTCCTTCTAAACTATATAGATAGTTTCAATGTCAAACTTCCTTGGGAGCCCAAAATTGAAATATCTTGTGCAGACAAAATTGGTTTGCATATTACTTTTGAGAATTGTGATCGATCCTAGAAAGCATAGATCCCAACATAGGTTGAAAAGAAAGCGACTCGTTGTCTTACTCATTTGGATTGATATAATGTTGCAACACATTGAAGAAATAAAACACAATCAAACTTGATACTTAAATTGTTGTTTATTATTTACATTGAAAAATAGTTCCACTTTCATAATTTTAAAGAATATATCATGGACAAAGACCACATTTAGCATGATGGTTAACCCTAGTTCATTAGAGAATGAAAATGTAATTTTCCATTAAAATGTTTTACCTATTCAACAAATAGATTTTTCCACCACATTCTTGCACATGACTTGAAAATGTATTGTTTTTTTTAAACATAAAGGGAAGCCAATGGGGCATTCATTCACCGATGAGATCAATGGAGATTCCTTTCATTTTCCAGGATACATTCTTGCTAATATTATTCCATTCTTGAATGGCATGAGTTTTAGGAGGCCATGTGTTAATCCTAGAAAAAATGGTTAAATAGATACCCTCAGATCTAGTGAAAGGTTTCTATTCTTTATGAAAATTGTAATGTAAAGAGATACCTTTCAAGGTGTGTGTTGAGAATAAAGACTAATGAATGGATTTAATATTATGATGAATTATGTGTCTCGTTTGAATTCGTTGCAGTCTAATTAGAGACATTGTTGGTTTTAGTTGCTCTACGTTCCTAGGTTTTTTTGTAGGACTTGGTCTCAATACACATAAGCACATACCTATTATCCTTAAACTTAACCTTGTGAAAGTGTAGGAATTCCACTTTCCATCCTAGGTGGGACTGGTAGCTCTATGTGTGGGATGCTCGTTTACTCTCAATTTCCAAAGGGATAGACTTACCTTCGTTTTCAACCTATTATTTCTTCTATTTTTCAACCTCTATTAATCTACATTCTCAGTCTAAACTCCACATGGGACTTACATTGGGATATTTTTTTGGTATAAATTTTTATCTTGTATATCTTTGTTTGTTTCCCAAGACTTTATCATTATGGGTAGAAGTGCCAATCAAATTGTAACACCCCAATTTTGATTCATGGTGTAGCATTGTGTATTTGTAAATATTATGAATGGCTAGGGGCCAAACAATCTAATATGTAAACATTATACATTGGAAAAAAATGAAATACATCGTCGATTGTAGATGGGTAAGGACCCAAGTAATGGGGGGAATATGATTCCATGAGAGAGGGGATTTAATGGGGGTTTTGAGGGGTTTCCACATGCCTCGAGTCTTAATCCACCTTCATTAATAAATTTATCTTTTAGCTATTTAATCCTTTGAATTATTACACACTCAATCATTGAATTCATGTAAGAGGTTGGTGGGGGAGTCAACTTACCTAGTAATTGAAACACAGGTTGAGTGCAATCAACCTTGGTGGAAGAGTAAGAGTCAAGAAATCATGGGAGAAGAAGAAAATTTGAGTAGGAAAGTGTTGGGCCATGGAATTATCATCCTTTTTACATCCTCTTTCCCTATTTTTAATCCCTTCTTGGTTACCCATAACCTCATACTAATACTTATTAATCCATTTTTATGCTTATATGTGGGATTTATAACAAAGGTGACTTCCATTGCATTTATTTAGTATTTCATATGAATTATGGTTAAATATTTTTTTATAACATATTTGTATTTATCTTTAAGTTAATATGCAAAGACGATGTTCTAGATGTTGAGGAAAAGGTATGAAGAACCTTACTCCAATATTTTCGTATCTTACTAGGCTAAGGTAAGATAATTGGGATTGTCACTCAGGGTTTATAGCCTAAGTCAAAATTATCATTTGATCCACGAGAAATGAATACAAGGGATCAATGTTGCTTTTTTATGAAATTAATTGTGCAAAAGAAAGAAAATATAAAATGTATATATACAATGTTTTAGAAAAAGAAACAAATAAAATACAAAATCTAAAAAAGTTTCAGAAAAATACACAAGTGAGACAAAACCAACAAAATGATTTATTTATTGATTTCATTCTGAGATACAATAATAATTCTCCTTTCAAACCCCTGCAAGGGTATGGACCAAATTCCAATTTAGAGGTCTCCGATGGGAACCATACAAAAAGAATCTGACAACAAGAGAAGACCGAGACTAAATATCTGGATCAAGTTTTCCATAGAAGCATCATTTACTGACTCTTGAAAATAATCCCTATCAGTAATGAAATTTAATCCATAAATATATCATAATACATAGATCGCCAAGGATAAATGATCAACCTTTCAATAACAAGTTGTTGAAGTATATGACTCAATCTTTGAATCCTATTACCTTCAATATGACCATGTTGTCAAAATGAGGGTTAAGATTCCTAGAAAACTCATAATGAATGAAAAATTATAAGCTCACAAGTATAAAAGAGCATACCTTGTATCACAAAATTATTTCCTTGCTCTCCCCCCTTTGTCCCTCCTTGTGATGAGCTTTTATCTCTTTCAAAAGAAGTTATGGTAGTTTCAACTACCTTTTTAGTTAAGTCTTAATTGAATTAACACCAATTAGGGACTAATAATAATAGTAAAGTAATAAATACGGGTATATGGAATAATAACTAATAGGTGGGACCCCCTAATTCTCTTAAAATATTTCAAAATTTTAATTCCCTACTTTTCGCTCCATAATTTATCCAAATAATAAAATGTGCCACCAATTAAAAACTCATATATCATGCATTTAATATTCCCTTGTATCTCCCAAAATCATTCACATATTTTCCAATAATTTTTATTTTTTTTCCATCAAATAAACACATATATGTCAGTTGTCCAAAAATGTAATATCATGTTGTCCCAATAATAAGATTCAAAACATAAATTAAACTCTTCATTCATCAGAAATGAAATTCAAAAACCATATTTTTTGTGTGAGGCAGTTTGCCTCTTCTCACTACTTGTTGCTTTGTCTACCTTATCCTTTGATTTATATTTTTCAACAAGAGGTTGATTTGACCCTTGGGGTTGAATTTCACTAAAAAATAGAGAATGTGCATCATTTTTTTGAGAATGAGAAGTGACTGATTCGGAATACTCTTTAGAGGAGTTAGAGTGAGAAGCCACTTTATTTTCCTTTACTTGTCGAAAGCTCGGGGATGGCGGTCTTTAATCGCTTACTGGCATGCCAAGATTGAACATGGGAAATAATGTGTCAAACTTGCTAGGCATGTTGGTTCAATGGAGGTGGTGGAGTAAGTGGAAATGAAACAATGGGCCAACCATTGTGATGAGCTCTAGGTTGGTGAACAGTTTCTTGTCACCCATCATTGATGGGGACTTCTAGTTGGAGAGAAACATGAGCAGGTACATGAAAATTTGAAAAAAATTGACAAGGTTGGAAAGGGGGTATCTCAGGTCTAAGATGAGGTTGGAACACTCCTTGACCAACTAGGTTGAAGAACCCATCTTGAAACAATTGATTTAATTCTTGCGGGTCAACATCCAAATGAATAGAAAACCTCGGTATCATATGGCCTCTTTTCCAAAAATTATTTTTGCCCCTGTTTCCTCGTCTACCATGGCTACCTCTACTGAAAAAACTCATATCTAAAGAAAATTCAAATTAGAATATTAATCAAAATAACTAATCAATCATCAAATACTCTTCCTAAATATAAAATTGAAATATGGCTCTCTTCATTTCACGCATTAGAGTATATGCAGACAATTCATCACTCTTCATAAGCATTTGTAGCTTGATCCATAATATCATTTAGAATAGGGAGATATAATGACATATAGGATATGACTGGATTTGTAATAAATGAAAAACAGATTCATGATAGGGAAAGTATGAATATCGTTCTAAATACAAAACAAATATTAAACCCTAAATATGTCTTATATACTCATATCATTAGCCTCATATAACTGCAAATCTCATCAATTCTGCCTATAATCCTCATTTGAAAATCTGCCTCTTATAAGCCTTCGAACCATCAAATTTCTTATGAGAATCAAGACATGGGAAAATAAAATGATTTAGGAATAATGAGGGGTTTGTAATTAACGTAAAGTGAATATAATGAATTGAAAATGTAATCAAACCACATCCTTTTATCAATTATAATAATCAATCATGAATTCAAATTCCCCTTTTCTTTTTTCTAATTTCTGGAAACAATTAGTCAAAACATATTAACAGAATTCCCAAAATCATTTTATCACAATGTTTCTATCCTTGAAACAAAACTATTTTAAACCTTGTTCTATTGAAATTTTAATCCATTAAATGCATCTTTATGACATATTGAATACAATATCAAGGTGATAGAGCACAAGAAAACTTAGCCCATAATCCAAATTATTTTTCATATCTCTACTTGTAGGAGGTCGAACTTTAATCAATACTAAAATTCCCAAAATATTATGCCAACCAAGAAATCCCAATAACATGCTACCCACAACCAACAACAACAAGTCATGGCTTGATGCTTGATTTGAGGGACCCATAAAAATTTTGCAATAACTCACGAGTTTACCCATTCATTACAGAATAAAAAAATCGAAGCAAGGAGCAAGAGAAACCCTCGTTTTGAATGAAAAATACCATTTTGCAAGTATTTCAAGACCAAGTACAACCAAATGAGGAAATAGAAATTGTTCAAGGGTTGACAAGATGACAAGTCGAAATGGGAGGTTGACAGAATGATTTCTCTTAACATGGCTATGATGGTAACAGAGAGAAATGCAATCTACAACCATGATAAAATATACCCAACAAACCCTCATGCATTCATGATGTTGGGGTTTGAAGCCATTAGATACCACAACATTTATCATAATCAGCCTAGTAAATATTTCCATAAGCTCAAAACACAACAAGAGTTAAAGATGGGGTTATTAACAACAATTGTTTGAATTTTTCTTTTAAAGAAAAACTTGTAACGAGCACTAAATAAAACCATAGTGGAAGATAGGGAACCATAGTCATATTAATCCCAAATAAGTAGCCCAATAGTGTTCATTACTGACAAGAACCTAGCTTAACCTTTTTTTTGAAACTTCACAAAACCTAGGTCATGGCAATTATTGTATTTGAACTTGTCATTTTAATTCCATTAAGAGCTTCAAACAACCTATAAAATACTTCATTCAAGAACATAGAGGCATATTCTTAGCGCACACACAACATCCAAACAAATGAGCCAATATCCCAATTTTATCAGAGAAAGAGTAAACCATTGATGGTAGAAGAGTCAAAGAGTTCCATACCTGTTAAAATTTTCTCAAAAATGCATGAAAGAAGCATCCCCAAATCTCAACAAACCACCACAAAATCTGAAAACATAGTTAACAACATCGACAAGATCCAAAACAAATGACAATACAAAAGGCAATATACCAGAAAAAGAAATGAGCAAAGTCATTTACTTCATGTCGTTTCAACCATCAACCAACCATTGGTTGCATCCAAAAAAACCTTACACAGTGGAGTGCACTCAACACCAACTCAAATCCAACCTTATGTCATACATTAAGTTGTCGACCAAATATTTTGGTGTATATCCCATACTCACAACATATAGGAGCATCGTTGTTTATAAAAGAAGTCAAATTAAATAAAACACCAAGCAACATGAAGTATGATATATGAGATTTGCATTGTAACTTGAGTTCAATCATACTTGTGCGCAATGGACCTAGCATAACTTTGGAACCTTTATACGATACCATTGGTGATATATGGTAAATAAAACTTGACCAACATTTTTACCATTTAAAACATGTTACATTCATAACCATATTTGCATTCATAACACATCTTTGTATGCAACATAGTTTCGCTTGGAGGTCCTTTTATTTTGACGAATAACGCATCATTTAAAATGAAATATGAGGATGGAAATATCGCCAATTATCATTGTGAAGCCACTTATGCATATGAGAACATCAAATATCAATCAGACCAACAAAATTTCTAAGAAAGACATAGTTTCTAGGAGGGAATCAACTTATTTTGTTTTTATCCTAAGGGGTCCCACCTATTAATTATTAATATCACCTAATATAAGTATAATGTATTGAAATTATTTGCAGACAAGATTCTCCTTGTGTTTTTATGTGTCAACAATCGGTGACTCCACAGGGAAATTTGCTTATAGCAGATTTGGAAATTAGAACTCTGGTTTTGAATGAAATCGTCGGGGTGCATAATAAGAGATGATAGTAATAACCAAGAAAAAAGTTATACAACTGGGGGAAAATAAAATGAAATTTAAATGATGTATGCACTGGGACATCATGGAATGAATTATGGAAAGTGGGATGTATGAGGGGGTTTGGTCTTGTTTGCATAACAATTGTAAAAACCATAGTATGTGTCTAAAATAATCCTTATTGGGAATTCAACATTGTTGCAAGTTTCATGTAATCATATGATATGCTCTTATAAAATCTAAATGTAATGAAGAAAGGGAAAGGAGAAAAAGGGAGGGTCAAAACTATCTATCCCACAACAAAAATGAAAGCGAAGGTATACTTCATCAGTATTTAACGAAAAGAGTACCATATTATCTCAGTTGTGTATCAAAATTTCATTATTGACCAACAATATTTGCAGATAATGACTAATGATATAACTGATCTAGTTTACTTTATCTCGTCAAAAAAGGGTATGAAATCAAGAATAGAACATAAAATGATAAACAAAACAAAAACAATAATCGAGTGAAAAATAAGGAAAAAATGTACAAAAAGAAAATGCTTGTAGAATATACAATCAACAATAAGGTTGGTTCAACATAGTGTTTCAGATGTGAACCATTCGTACTATAAGAGAACAATATCTCATCCATGTCCTTCAACAGATATGAATTGGTTCCAAGGACAAAAGCGATCTTAAAAGGACCTAGCCACAGTTTTTGGAACTTAGTATGTCTTCCTCTTTCAGCATGGGCAAAATCCCAGAGTAGCACTTTTTCATCAACTTTAAAATCCGTAGATTTAGCTATTTTATTGAAATATTTCTGGACTGTTTGTTGTATTCTTTTCAAATTTTCTAGGGCATGATCCCTTTGTTCTTCCAAAGCAAGTATGGCATTCATTCTCTAAGAAATATCAGTAGAATTCAATTCTTCAGTTTTTAATGACAAAAGTAAGGAAGTAAGCGCTAGTTCAATTGGAATAATAGCCTCTTGACCATACAATAACTAAAATCAGGTAAATCTTGTACTAGCCTTAGTGGTGGTACGATCTTCCCAGCGTGCATAACTGAGAAGTGTGTGCCAGTGGCTAGGTTTTTCTTCTATGATTCTTTTCAGAATTTTGACCAAATTTTTTTTAGTTGACTCAGCTTGCCCATTTCCTTGAGTGTAATAGGCGGATGAAGTGAAGTGTTTGACACCAATCTTAGTGAGAAACTGAGTTAGCTTTATAGAAATAAAAGCGGGTCCATTATCTTAAATAACTTCCAAGGGAAGAACAAATCTATAGAAGAGATTGGTTTCTAAAAAGGAAATCACATGTTCATCTTGAGCATGTTTAAGAGGGAAAACTTCGGCCCACTTTGTGAAGTAATCCGTAGTTGTCAGTATAAAAATGTGACTTGCAGAATATGGAGGATTAATATGACCAATCAAATATAAACCCCACTTGGAAAAGGGAAAATATGGAAGGACATGTTGTAAAGGCATAGCAGAGAGATGTTCTTTACCAACAAATTTTTGGCATTTATCACATGCCCTTACAAATTGATAAAAATCTCAAAAAAATGAATGGCCAATAGAAACTAGTTCTAATGATTTTAAAAGTGGTGGCTTTGGCAGAAAGTGACCACCAATTTGAATAACATATTTTGTTGAGATGTGAATTTCATTTAGTATTTTTTGAGATGCATCATTATCTATGCACCATAACAACAATCCATCAACAGATCTTCTAAACAGAGAATATCATAGGATGAGATACTTAGAAGCTTCAAGACATAGTCTCCTTCCTTGATGATGATCCAAGTTATATAGACACCTATGATATTGCAAGTAATGAATGACATATTTATATTAGGGGTGTTCAGTGAGAGTAACATTTTTATTTTCTATATAAAACAATGCTGAGAGTGGACTATCTTCATCTTCAAAATTTTCACTTGGCGTAGGATGTTGGGCTAAGTGAAGGGATGAGTTTCATCCCTTGATCATTTTGGAAGTCATGATTTTGAGCCAATGTGCAATCTTTCTTGAAAGATAAGTCTATGAAAGAAGAAGTTTGACAACAGGCAAAGGGACTTTTACATGTGTATGCTTTCCTAGGATGAAATGGAAAATATATATATATAGCTTTAGCAAGAGAAAAAACATACTTTTCAAAATAAGAATACTTGATTTCATCATCTCACAAGCTTGGGCTCATGTAAGCTATATGTTTTCCGTTATGTTGGTCATCATTCTGTAAGAGGATATCATACATTTTTTCTTATGTAGTGTTTGTATATATAGAAAAGTCTTTTTCAAAGTTCAGTTTCTCTAGAACTAGTGCAGAACTGATTACTTTATTAATCTTTACAAAAGCATTTTCGACATCATCTATCCAAGAGAAAGAATGATCTTGCTTAAGTAGATTATGGATTGGTTTAACGATGACAAGAAAATCAGGAAAAAATCTCCGGACGATATTAATACTGCCCATAAAATCTTGAATTTATTTCTTAGATGTAGGGGAAGGAAGATTTAATATAGCGACAATCCTCTCAGGACCAATGCTTATTCCTGAATCAGAAACAATATGACCGGGAAGTTTACCTTGAGTGACACCGAAAACATATTTCAAAGGATTTAAGGAAACACCAAATTTCCTACATCGCAGAAAGACTTTTCTAAGATGACCAAAGTGATCAGATCAGGTTTTTGATTATACTGTTAAATCATCAAGATAAACTTGAATAATTTTTCCAATGAGATCATCAAAAGATACCTACATAGCTATCTAAAAGGTGGCACCCACATTAGATAAGACAAAAGGCATGTGTTCATAAGCAAAGGTGCCTTAGTGAGCGGTAAACATGGTTTTATATTTATCAGTCATTTTAACCTTGATTTGATTGTATCCAGAAAAATCGTCAAGCAAGGGAATCATATCATATCCTGCAACTTCTTGTAAAATCATTTCCATGTTAGAAAGTGGAAAAATATATTTAATTCTTTCTCTATTTAAAGCACAAAAATCAATACAAAGTCTAATCTGACCTGCTTTTTTCTGAACAGGCGCAAGATTTGAAACCCACTTAGAATACTTAACTAGAAAAAATATATGAGCATTCAATTTTTTTTCTAATTCCTTTCGGATTGTAGCCTCAATTGATGGATTGATAGGTCTCTTTTTTTTCCTAACTGGTTTTTCCCCTTCCTTGATGGGAATGGCATGTTGTATAAGATTGGGATCGAAAACACGTAGATCCTCATATGACCAGGAAAAAAACATCACAAAATTCATGGAACAAGTCCATAAATTTCTTTTTTTTCTTATTCAAAACATTGGGCACCTATCTTAATGATCTTGGGAGACTTAGGAGTTCCAATGTTCAAAGGGATGGTATCCTCAAATTTTCTTTTAGACTCATATTATTTATTAATTTATTTGTTTCCTAGATCACTCGTTGAGAATGAACTCTCAAGAGGACTCAACCCTTTGGGAAATTTGTCATTTTCAAGGAAAATAATTTATTTAGGATTATAGGGTGCATTCCGTAAGAAAGCACAAATTCCTTAATCATCTGAAAAAACTTACCATGATTTTGCATTATCGGGGAGATGAGGTCAATAAAGAGACATACATGTACAATCTGGCCTCTGTGGTAAAAGTTGTCTTGCAGGAGAAGCTGCAAAAATAGCTAACATGCCATCCATGGAATTAAGTTCTCTTTTTATATGAGTGATGTTGAAAGACAATAGACTTGATATTAATGCCCACGTAGCTTGAGTGTATCACTTTAATAACTTGTCGTTGGGCTTATAAATTTTCCTGACTAAATTTACAACAAGTTCCAAATCACCAAAAAATGTAAGATGACCACAACCAAGGTTGTAAGCATTTTTGATGCCTAATAATAAGGCTTCAAACTCAACAACTTTATTTGTACAAGAAAACTCTAATCCATAAGAGAAATTGTGAATTTTTCCTATAGGTGAGTACAAAATGATGCCACTCCATTACCTTCATTTGAACATGAGCCATCGAAATGCATGTGCCACATACCATCATCATAATTGGTTGGTTGAAGCAAGTCATCTTCATCAACACAGATTGAATATACACCCATGTCTTCTTTGATAAAATTCACATTAGGCTATGGAACACTTTCAATATAGGGTGAAGTCCTTCCTTCCCTTACTACAATGATATTCTTTCCATTCTTAGGGATGGATAAATGTGAGCCATCTAATGAAAGGTAACCACCAATTGAGTCTTTTTAGTCTCTACTCAAAATGATTGAATAGTTACTTACAGGAAATGCCTAACTCTTCCATAATAAATTTTGACATAATGCTTGGACCAGATCCACCATATATGAGGCAACAATGAGCTATTTTATCCATAATATTTATAGAAACATAAAATGGAGGATATTTTACATGATTTTTAAAGTTATGAACACCTATTTTTTTTTCATTTGAATCATCTCCCTCGGGATTTTCAATCAAGTTGGCTACTTTGGATATTTTACCTTCCATGAAAATTTTAAGATGTTGTTGATGTTCTGGGATGGAAACCATATCCAAAAGAGAATCATCTTCTTGAATATTATCCAATTGATTAAGGATATTATATTTAGAGGGAGGAAAAAAAGAATTTGTCCCTTCACTGTTCGGAGTCTTGAAAGCCTGGGAGTCACTTCCTTGGGATGATGTGCTTGGGGTAGAAGTAGTGTGGGGAGGATCGATTTTGTTCTAACTGGTGTAAGATTTATTTATGGTATTAACTACCATAACATCGTTAGGTTGATCCCAATCTAGAACAACAATAGTAGCATCATACCTCTCACTGGAGATGTTGTCTTTAGCATTATTTTTAACTTGACAAGGTCTTTCGTCATGATTTTCTTCACAAAAATTACACTAGGAACGAGACATGATAGCCTTTGGTTGAAAAGTATTATCATTTGGATTCCTAAAAGTGGCTTTAGAAGAAGTTTGAGCATGAGAAGAAGAGGAAGTAATTCATTTCCTTTCATAAACAATCATTTTATTATTCATATCCTACATAAGTTGCAAGAATGTAGACATATCGGGTTGTTTAACATAATATCCCTTAGGAAGACATGTCCTTTCTAATTGATCTTCATACTTGAGAAAATTTTGAAGTGAAGATTCAGGATTATATATAGCATTTTCTTCCTATCTATGGTGATAGGAAGAAGGTAAAGCATTATAATAATGCATGAAAGTAGCCTGGTTCTAGGGTCAGATCAATTCAAGAATTTGATTATACAACTTAGTGAAACGAAGATTGAATGATTTAATAGTTTCACTATTGTTATAAGTAATATTATTATATTCCCTCAGTTTATCAGCTAGAATTTTAGGTTGTTGATATGTATATTTAAACCAAGATACCAATACCTCCCACATAGAGAAAAAATTTGGGGATAATTAAAAAAAAATTGTAGCTGCCTTCCCTTCATTGTGCATGCAAGTATCGTTGTCATTTTCCCCTATATTGTGAAACACATTAGAAAATGCCACCAAGTGTTCCTTTGTAGTGATAGTACCATTTCCCAAAAAATTAGGCAAATGATCCTTAAACTTTGGAAGGGATTGGGTGGTTGGTGTAAGATTCAAGGGAGAAGATACATGCCACGAGGTGGTGGTAGCATCTTATTCGAACTGAAATAAGCCATATTTTTTATGACTTTCGCTGGATTGGTTGTATATTGAATTAGAATTTGATGGCTAAGTATACTCCCGATTACATATGAAGTTGAGGGTTGTGAAAAAGAGGAACGCCAGGTACCACTACCGTCGCCAGAAGATGTCATATTAGAAGTGAACGAAACAATAGGTAGGGTAGAGCTGGCTGAATCAGATAAGGTTCACTGAAGAGAAGTTTCTTGGCTTCCTATGACAACCTTTCTCCTTCCTATCTCAGATATAGGAAGGTTTTCAAGTGACAACCCTCTTGTTCTTCGAGAGATACGAGAGCTAGAGGACATATGCAAAATACTTCAATGATGAGGATAATTTTTGGGTTTCCTTTGTCGGGCTTCCACTGTTTGTGTATTCTAATATCTTTGGAAATGACTCCCCGAGAGTGGTGAATTTCATCCCTAGTGTCGATTGTATCTAAAATGGTATTTAATAGGGTTAAAGAAATGCTAGTTTGATCTTCAATACCATCACCAATATTGGGTTGTCTAGTAACATGAACAGTCATGGAATCAATCAATTAAAAAAAATAAGCACAATAAACAAAAGAAATTAATTACGAAGATAAAGTGCAACAACCATAGAGATATGTAAATATATCCCCAGTATGGTCACCAAATAAATGTTGAGGAAAAGGTATGAAGAACCATACTCCAACATTTTCAAGATTACTAGGCTAAGGTAAGATAATTGGTATTGTCACACAAGTTTTATATCCTAAGTCAAAATTATCATTTGATCCACGAGCAATAAGTACAAGGGATCAATGCTGCTTTTTTATGATAATTAACTGTGAAAAAGAAAGAAAATATAAAATTTATATATACGATGTTTTATAAAAATAAACAAATGAAATACTGAATCTGAAAAAGTATCAGAAAAATACACAAGTGAGACAAAACCAACAAAATGATTTATTTATTGATTTCATTATGAGATACAATAATAATCCTCTTTTCAAACCCCTGTGAAGGTATGGACCAAAGTTAAATTTAGAGGCTTTGATGGACACCATACAAAAATACTCTCACAATAAGAGAAGAATGAGACTAAAGATCTAGATTATCTTTGCCATAGAAGCATCATTTACTAACTCTACAAAATACTCCCTATCAGTAATGAAATTTAATCCATAAACATATCAGAATACACAGACTGCCAAGGATAAATGATCAACCTTTCAATAACAAGTTGTTGAAGTATATGCCTCAATATTTGAATCTTGTTACCTTCAATATGACCATGTTGTCAACGAGAGGGTTAATATTCCCAAAAAACTCAAAATGAATGAAAAATGATAATCTCACAAGTATATAAGAGCATACCTTATATCCGAAAATTCTTTCCTTTCTCTCCCCCCTTTGTCCCTCTGATGGGTAAACTATATGCCTTAATTTCCCTCAATTAAATTATCGACCAGGGTAAGTAGACTTAGAGTTGTGACATAGTATGAGTCAAGGTGGAGTAAGGATTAGCTACTTGTGAGGTTTGGAAAGTGAATCTAGTTAGGGAAAAGGAAAGTTTATCTTAGGGATTGGTGCTTTATTTACAATTCTAAAAAGATTATGAACAAGATGAACTCTATTTAGACAATGATCTTTACTTCAAATATACAGAGTAATATACAACTGGGAATGGTAAATTCATTATTGTAAGTGAACAAATCTTGAATAAAAGAAAACTATCTTTCTTTAAGAACAATCTATAATTATGGACAATGAACTCATAAAAACAAACTATATTTTAAAAGAAATTATATACAGTGAAATATATTCTTAAAACATTTGTTTAAAGACTCACAATTACTTCTATTCTGCCACATCATTTACACTAGTCTGACTGACTAAAAGTAAACAACATCATGACGACATTCAAATGTAATGGTTATGTCTATGATGGTGAATTATATCACGATGGCATCTTAACACTACTGATAATTCAAGCGGAATCAATTCGATGTTAATTTATATAGAGATATGAAAAGTATGAATAAGACAGTCTATGGAAAGCTTTGCCATTAAGGAAATGTCAATTTATTAGATACACATTCTTATAATCAATATAGTCTATAAACATTGTGCAAAAGAGATTTGAAATCAGCTCTTATCCTATCACATTGATGTTGGAAATATTCTACACAGAGTTAATAATTTATGCAGACCTACAGGAAGTAATTGAAAATCATAACTTAATGAAGCATAAGAGGTTGTTATAGACACTGCCTAAATGACCAATCTTCAAAGTAACCTACATTTTATAAAACAAGAAAAGAAAGCTTGTATATAATTGCATAGTTAGATGACTATGAGCATATATAGATTAGTAAAACACAACCTACATAAGAGATGTTATATGTCAGAGTATGGACAATTAACTATTTATATATAGACAACTACGAGTAACTTGTAAGATATATAAAAATACAACTTCAACAAGCAACCTACACACAAGAGTTATATGCACAAAATTGAAGATGCAAAAAATAAACAAGACACACAGACCACTGGTGCCACCCCCCAGGTAGTCATGGTACTACTCTAGTTCAATTGACAATCGAAATCAACTCATTAGCTTATATTAACAGGAGAAATGAATTTACAGAGGCAAATTCAAAATGGTGATTATATCATTATGTGTTTTTGGTCTCAGAGAGAGTTCCAGTATTTATAAAGTTTTAGACATAGCTAATAGGTCGACCACTGAAAGGGTCGATGCTCTCCTACAACTAAAAATCATTAAAACTATATAACAAACAATATCTTCTTAACAACTTATGCGCTCAAATTAGAAGTCGAATGCAACTATTCGAATCAAATTAATGAGTTCCGTAGATGGAGAGCTCAAACAAGTACAAAACCCATGTTTCGTATTCGCCAAGAAGAGATCGCCGATATAACAACCCACAACTGGACTGCGCTCTGAGGGCTGGATCGTGGGCTAGATCAAGGGTCGTATCGAGGGTCGGATCAAGGGCTGGATCGAGGGTCGGATCAAGGGCTGGATCACATTTTTTACTTGTTTCAAACAAACGAGAAATGTTAAAAGATTGCACTCACTCAATTAAAGATAAACCATCATAAAATCATAAAAAATAATGACTACACATACCTTATGTTGATTCATAGCAAATCGATGGAAGAAACTTGATAATACCTTCAAAAAGAGATGATAGAAGTATAAACAGTATAATCTCCATGTGCAAAAAGGGATTTGGAAAAAGGAAAAATGGGCAAAACACAGAGTCATCACCCTCCTTGTGATGAGATTTTATCTCTTTCAAAAGAAGTTGTGGTAGTTTCAATTACCTTTTTAGTTAAGTCTTAATTGACTTAACACGAATTAAGGACTAATAATAATAGTAAAATAATAAATAGTAAATAAGGGTATATTGAATTATAACTAATAGGAAGGACCCCCTAATTCTTTTAAAACATTTCAAAGTTTGAATTCCCTCCTTGTCGCTCCACAATTTATCCAAATAACAAAATATGCCACCAATTAAAAGCTCATATATCATGCATTTAAAGTTCCATTGTGTCTCCCAAAATAATTCACATATTTGCCAATAATTAAATGTTTTTCCATCAAATAAACAGATATATGGGTTCTATCAAAAAATGCAATATCATATTGTCCCAATAATAAAAGTCAAAACATAAATTAAACTCTCCATTCATCAGACATGAAATTCAAAAACCATATTTGTTGTGTGAGGCAGTTTGCCTCTTCTCATTACTTGTTGTTAGAAAAAAAGGATCACTGAGAAAAAAATGTGGAAATAAAACACAGAAGATACATAATACAATATAGACAAATATATATGTGGTTCACCCAGTGAGGGTTACGTCCACTAGAGAAATTGCCCAGTCCTTCCTTTTTATTATCCAACAAAATGAAAGGACACAACCTACAACACGCTCGCTGTAACTTCCTCTTCTTTCTCTCATAGTCTCCTCCCTCAGAATACAATATTCACTATCACACATAGCCGCAATACAATTCCATCATAAAATAAGGTTGCCTTCTAGGGAAGAAATCCCTAACATAACTTCTACCATTGGATCTGTGACCTTATAATGAACGGTCCATACTGACTATGAAATTACAATATTTTGCAAGGCAATTTTTCCCAAAATTTCACTTTGGGGGTGTTTCCCCCGAATCCCCCGCCACAGGGGGGCTTCATTAATTTTTGTCACCCCCCATGGACCACCCTGAGGACAGTAGTGGGGGGGAAATCCCCCCCACACCCCCCATTAAGAAATGGGATCCAAGCACAACTAAAACAAACCTATGAATCAGGAAGATAATTAGGCTCCACAACCAACACTTGATGTTTTGTCTACATTATCCGTTGATTTATCTTTTTCAACAAGAGGCTCATTTGACCCTTGGGGTTGAATTTCACTAAAAACTTGAGACTTTTCATCATTCTGTTGGACATGAAATATGACTGATTCCGAAGACGCTTTAGAGGAGTTAGAGTGAGAAGCCACTTTTTTGCCTTTACATGTCGAAAGCTCGGGGATGACAAGCTTTAATCTCTTACTGGCATGTGAAAACTGAACAAGGGAAATAACATGGTCAACTTGTTGGGCATGCTAGTTCAATGGAGGTGGTGGAGGAAGTGTCAATGACACAGTGGGCCAACCATTGTGATGAGTTTCAGGTTGGTGAACAATTTCTTGGCACCCATCATTGGTGGGGACTTCTTCTTGGAGAGAAACATGAAAAGGTACATGAACATTTGAAAAAATCTGATGAGGTTGGAAAGGGGGTCTCTCAACTCTAGGATGAGGTTGGAACACTCCTTGACCGACTAGGTTGAAGAACCCAACTTGAAACAATTGATTTAATTTGGTCAACAACAAAATGAATAGAAAATCTGGGTCTCCTATAGCCTCTTTGCCAAAAATTATTTATTCCCATGTTTCCTCCTTTGTCATGCCTACCATTGTTGAAAAAAATCATATATAAAGAAAATTCAAATCAAAATATGAATCAAAATAACTAATCAATCATCAAATACTCTTCCTAAAGATAAAATTGAAATATTGGCTCTCTTCATTTCATGCATTAGAGTATATGCAAACAATTCATCACTCTGTATATAACAACCATAAGCATTTGCAACTTGATCCATAATATAATTTAGAACATGGAGATATAATGACATATATGATATGACGAGATTTGTAATAAATGATAAATGGATTCATGATAGGGAAATTATGAATACTATTCTAAATACAAAACAAATATTAAACCCCAAATACATCATATATACTCATATCAATAGCCTCATATAACTGGAAATCTCATCAATTCTTCCTATAATCCTCATTTGAAAATTTACCTCTTATAAGCCTTCAAACCATCAAATTTCTTATAAGAATCGGGACATGGGAAACAAAAGGATTTGGGAATAATGAGATTTTTTTAATTAACATAAAATGAATATAGTGAATGTGAAATGTAATCGGACCACATCCTTTTATCAATTCAATCATAAATTAAAATTTCCCCTTTTCTTTTTTCTTTTTATAATTTATGGAAACAATTAGTCAAAACATATTAACATAATTACCAAAATCCTTTTTATCACAATATTTTTATCCTTCGAACAACACCCTTTTAAACTTTGTTCTATTGAAATTTTAATCCATTAAACTCATCTTTATGACAGATTGAATCCAATATCAAGGTGACACAATGCAATAAAACTTAGTCCATAATCCAAATTATTTGTCATATCTCTGTTTGTAGGAGGTCAAACTTTAATCAAGACTGAAATTCCCAAAATATTATGCCAACCAAGAAATCCCAATAACAGGCTACTAGAACTCATAAAACAAATTTGCAAAGGTAATTAACAACAATAAGTCATGGTCTGATGCTTGAGTCAAGGGACCCATACAAATTTTGCAATAACTCTTGAGTTTACCCATTCATTACAGAATAATCAAATTGAAGCAAGGATCAAGCAAAACCCTCGTTCTTAACCAAAAATATCATTTTACAAGTAGTTTGAGACCAAGGATAGACAAATGAGGAAAATCAAAATTGTTCAAGGGTTGACAAGATGACAAGTCAAAATGGGAGGTTGACAGAATGATTTCTCTTAACATGGCTATGATAGAAACTATACCCAATGAACTCTCATGCATTCATGTTGTTGGGGTTTGAAACCATTAAATACCACAACATTTATCATAATCAACCAGGTAAATATTTCCATAAGCCCAAAACATAGAACGAGTTAAAAATGGGGTTCTTAACAACAGTTGTTTGAATGTTTCTTTTAAAGTGAAACTCGTAACAAGCACCAAATAAAATCATAGTGGATGATAAGGAACCAGAGTCACATTGATCCCAAAGAAGTAGCCCAATAGTGTTCATTACTGACAAGAACCCAACTTAACCTTTTTTTTCGAAACTGTACAAAACCCAGGTTGTGACCATTATTGTATTTGAAATTTTCATTTTAATTCCATTAAGAACTTCAAACAACCCAGAAAATACTTCATACAAGAATAGAGAGGCATATCTGTAGCGCACACACAACATGCAAACAAATGAGCCAATATACCAATTTTATTAGAGCAAGAGTAAACCATTGATGGTAGAAGAGTCAAAGAGTTCCATACTTGTTAAAATTTCTCAAAAATCCACTAAAGAAGTATCCCCAATTCTCAACAAACCACCACAAAATCTGAAACCACAATTAAAAGCAGTGACGAGCTCCTAAAAAAATGATAACACAAAAGGTGGTATACCAGAAAAACAAATGAATAGAGTCATTTACTTCACGTCATTTCAACCATAAACCAACCATTAATTGCATCCAACAAAACCTTACACAATCAAGCACATTCAATGCCAACTCAAATCCAACCTTATGTCGTACATTAACCCGTCGACCAAATATTTTGGTGTATATCCCATACTCACAACAGATAGGAGCATAGTTGTTTTTACAAGAAGTCAAATTAAATAAAACAACAAGCACATGAAGTATGATATATGAGATTTGCATTGTAACTCGAGTTCACTCATACTTGTGCCCGACGGCCCTAACATAACTTTGGAACCTTTATACGATACCATTGGTGATATATGGTAAATAAAACTTGACCAACCTTTTTATCATTTAAAATACATTCATAACCATATTTGCATTCATAACACATCTTTGTATGCAACATAGTTTCTCTTGGAGGTCCTTTTCTTTTGGTGAATATCACATCGTCTAAAATGAAATATGAGGATGGAAATATCACCAATTACCTTTGCGGAGCCACTTATGCATGTGAGAACATCAAATATCAATCAGAGCACAAAATTCCTAAGAAAGTCATAGTGTCTAGGAGGGAATCAACTTATTATGATTTTCTCCTAAGGGGTCGCACCCATTAATTATTAAAAACACATAATATAAGTATAATGTATTGCAATTATTTGCAGACGAGATTCTCATTTCGTTTTTATGCGTCAACAACTGGTGACTCCACAGGGAAATTTTCTTATAGAAGATTTGGAACTTAGAACTCTGGCTTTGAATGAAATCAGCGGGTTGCATAATAAGAGATAATAGTAATAACCAAGAACAAATTTATACAACAGGGGGAAAATAAAATGAAATTTAAATTATGTAAGGGTTGGGTCTTCATGGAATGACTTATGGAAAGTGGGATGTATGAGGCAGTTTGTTCTTGTTTGCATAACAATTGTAAAAACCATAGTATGTGTCTAAAATAATCCTTATTGGGAATTCAACATTGCTGCAAGTTTCATGTAATCATCTGATATGCTCTTATAAAATCTAAATCGAATGAAGATAGGGAAAGGAGAAAAAGGGAGGGTCAAAACCATCTATCCCACAACAAAAATTAAATCAAAGGTATATGTCATCGATATTTAACGAAAAGGGTAGCATAGTATCTCAGTTGTGTATCAAAATTTCATTAGTGACCAACAATATTTACAGATAATGACTGATGACATAACTGATCCAATTTACTTTATCTCGACAAAAAATGGTATGAAATCAAGAATACAACATAAAATGATAAACAACAACAACAACAACAATCAAGCAAAAAATAAGGCAAAAATATACAAAAAGAAAATACTTACAAAATATACAATGACCAGTCAGGTTGGTTCAACATAGTGTTTTAGATGTGAACCATTCATACTATAAGAGAACAATCGCTCATCCATGTCCTTCAACAGATATGAATTGGTGCCAAGGACATAAGTGATCTTAAAAGGACCTAGACACAATTTTTGGAACTTAGTATGTCTTCCTCTTTCAGCATGGGAAGAATCCTAGAGTATCACTTTTTCATCAACTTTAAAATCAGCATATTTAGATCTTTTATTGAAATGTTTCTTGATTGTCTATTGTCTTCTTTTCAAATTTTCCAGGGCTTGAACTGTTTGTTCTTCCAAAGAAAGTAGGGAATTTATTCTCTAAGAAATGTCAGTAGAATTCAATTCTTCAGTTTCTAATTCCAAACATAAGGAAGTAAGCTCTAGTTCAATTGGCATAATAGCCTCTTGACCATATAATAACTGAAATGGGGTAAAGCATGTACTAGCCTTAGTGGTGGTACGATATTCCCAGAGTGCATAAGTGAGAAGTGTGTGCCACTGGCGAGGTTTCTCTTCTATGATTCTTTTCATAATTTTGAATAGATTTTTGTTAGTTGACTCAGCTTGCCCATTTCCCTGAGCGTGGGAGGTGGATGAAGTGAAGTGTTTGACACCAAGATTAGTGAGAAACTGAGTTAGCTTTGCAAAAATAAAATCAGGTCCATTATATGAAATAACTTCCAAGGGAAGACCAAATATAGAAAAGATATTGGTTTCTAAAACGAAAATCACCTCTTCATCTTGAGCATGTTTAGGAGGGACAACTTCAGCCCACTTTGTGAAGTAATATGTAGTTATCAGTATAAAAATGTGACTTGCAGAAGACGGAAAATTAATAGGACCAATAAAATCTAGACCCCACTTGGAAAAGGGAAAATTTGGAATGAGAGATTGTAAAGGCATAGCAGAAATATGTTCTTTACCAACAAATGTTTGGCATTTATCACGAGTCCTTACAAATTGATAATAATCTCAAAAAATAAATGACGAGTAGTAACCACTTCTAATGATTTTAAAAGAGGTGGATTTGGCAGAAAGGTGACCATGAATGCGAATAACATATGCTGTTGAGATGTGAATTTTAGTTAGTATTTTTGAGATGCATCATTATCTATGCATCGTAGCAGCAATCCGTCAAAAGATATTCTAAACAGAGAATCTCCTAGGATGAGATACTTAGAAGCTTCAAGATGGAGTCTCCTTCATTGATGATGATTCAAGTGATCTGGACACCTCTGATATTGCAAGTAATGAATGGTATCTTTATACCAAGGGTGTTCAATGAGAGTAACATTTTTATTTTCAATATAAAAAAAATGTTGAGAGTGGATTGTCTTCATCTTAAAAAATTTCACTTGGCTCGGGATGTTGGGCTAAGTGAAGGGCTATGTCTCATCCCTTCATTATTTTGGAAGTCATTATTGTTAAATCACGTTCCTGGATTTTCGTGAGCCAATGTGCAAGATATCTTGAAAGATAAGTCCGTGAAAGCAAAAATTTGACAGTAGGCAAAGGGACTATTACCTATGTATTCTTTCCTAATATGAAATGGTGAAATTTTTTATAGCTTTAACAAGAGAAAAAACATTATTTTCAATATAAGAATACTTAATTTCATCATCTAACAAGCTTTGTCTCATGTAAGCTACATGTTTTTCGTTATTCTGGTCATCGTTCTGTAAGAGGATATCATAAATTGTTTCTTCTGTAGCGTTTGTATATATGACAAAGTCTTTTTCAAAGTTTGGTTTCATCACAACTAGTGCAAAACCGATTGCTTTCTTAACCTTTAAAAAATCATTTTCGACATCATTTGTCCAAGAGAAAGAAGGATATTGCTTAAGTATATTATGGATTGGTTTAACAATGACAACAACATCAGAAACAAATATACAAACAAAATTAATAGTGCCCATCAAAGATTGAATTTCTTTCTTAGATGTAGGGGCAGGAAGATTTAAGATAGCATAAATCCTCTTAGGATCAATGCTTATTCTCTAATCAGAAACAATATGATTGAGCAGTTTACCTTGAGTGACATCGAAAAAGGATTTCGAAGGATTTAAGGAAACACCAAATTTCCTACATCGCATAAAGACTTTTCGAAGATTACCAAATTTATTTGATTGGGTTTTGGACAATAATGTTAAATCATCAAGATAAATTTGAATAATTTTGTTGATGAGATCATCAAAATTTATCTGCGTAGATCTCTAAAAGGTGGCACCTGCATTATATGAGAAAAAAGGCATGTGTTCGTAAGAAAATGTGCCCCAGTGTTGGTTACTACTATCTCTTCCTACCTCTTGGGATGACCCGGGTTCAGATCGAAACAAACTTCCAACAAAGCCCGCTAAAACTATCGGCCCTCCTGGTGAACCAGAAGGAAACACAACACATTAAGTGTACTGCGCAGTCTCACCCGATATAGTTATATGGGTGACTGCAATGCTCAGATGCTTGCATTATGGGAATGAGTGGGGATCTAGGATTGTACTTTATGATCTTCATTTAATTCATCTATTTTCCATCTATATTAAACACTCTGTCATTCTTTATTCATGCATGTAAATCAACATATCTAACTATCTAATCAATACATTCATCTAAGATTTAATCATTAACAACAAATACATACACCATAAGAAATTCACATAACACATGATTTACCGTGGTTCACCCCCTCTTGGGCTACATCCACAAAGATTTGGTTTCTTTTCTCTTTTATTATAGTTTCTCCAAAGTCATGGCACTGCATGCATTAAAATTCTCCCTCAATTGGGTCAAGATATTTAATGAGGCAGACTGGATCACACCAGGCTCCTCAACCTATGATCTAACCCTCAAGATCTACCCTACTTACTCTCTACATCTCAACATCTTATCAAAAGAACAAGTTATGCATACAATGTTCTTCTGCGATAACACATCATCTAACTCCAAAATCTAGGAGAAACCAAAAAACTCCCCCACCTAGACTCCCTAGGTATTTATTTGTACTCACCTATCAGTTTGAAAACTGTTACAATGTTTACCAAAACCCTAAACCTAGCATGGTTAGGTCTTCTTGCATGCATTCCTTGCATGCTTTCCTCCTTTGCATGCATCTTTACCTTGTACATGTTGCTTTTCCCGCCAGTTTCCTTTCTCCCACTTCGTGCTTTTCTTTCCAAAATAACCTTTTCCCCCAAATGGGTATGGGCCCAACAGGCCCCCAAAACTGACATGTGGCTCGTCCCGAGCCACCTAGACTTTGTGTGCTCCCTCAAAAGCCTCTGCTAGAATATGGAACTTGTCTGCAAGTTCCCTTCCTCATGTATGGACCTTCACTGTGATCTCCTCATGGATCATTGCTACACACTTTGTTCCCATTTTCCTCCTCCAATTGTGCGATCAGTTGCATTGCTTTCTCTTGAAGAGGTTCCATCTGCACTTGTATTTCATTTTTTTGCATCTGTGATGTTATTAGCTCTGCTTGCATCTTCTTCATGTCTTGTGCTCCCTTGAGATGCTCAATGATACTCATTGTTTTCTGCCTCTGCTTGAGGGCCTGAATGGTCACGCTTATCTTTCCTTCTTCCTGGTCCCACTACTGGACCTGTTCATCTTCCTCCAATTTTTTCCACAACTATGTTGCCCTATCAAACAAGTCCATAGTTGTGCTGACTTGTCTTTTCATTTCGTCCATTTTTCTTGTAGCTTCTTGTCTCCTTTTTCTTTCACCTCCGGGGGAGTCGTAGGGATGCATTTTTCCTTGAGGTTTTCGATCTCCTGCCGGTATTGATCATTTTTTTGCACAATGTGATCAATCTTTTGTGTTGTTTTGGGATCTGCTACTTGTGCGTTTTTTTGGATTCTATTATACGTTGCAGTCACTCCCTGCTCGAGCCTGTCTGTGCGATATTTTTGTTCTTCTTTCTCTGTCATCAGTTGGTCACATGTAATTTGTAGAATTTTCATGACTCATCTGCCCACCTCTATGTTTGTGGCATCTGTGTGGGCCCTTCACTGCACTTCCTACATGAAACTTGCGTGTAGCCTGTATAGAGCCTTCGTGGGTATCTGTGCAATTATTATGTCCAGCTCTTCGATCTCTTGTAGTGGTGTCTGCGTTGTTTCAGGATCAATCCTGATCATTTCACACGTGATGGTAAATGTGTCGCTGCTCTAGGCGATAAATTGTACCATCTCTTCATCCTGCTTCTGCACAGGTGGCCTCGATATTGCCTTCTGCTATTGTACGGTGGCTTGAGATTATACGTGGATCAATAGATGTTGTATATTCTCATGGAATTCTATTAGATTGGCCATGATCTACTCTCTCTGTGCCTCTGTTGTTTTGACCACTTCATCACTCATGTCTTGGACCTTGTCCACAACGAGCTCTGCATCATCCCAAGTGAGGGTGATGTCTGGGTCCTCTGTGTCATATTTTCTTTTTCCACATGCATATGTTCCTTGCGCAACCTATTTTTTCGGTTATGAGGGTTGAACCCCACTGATTGTGCCTGGGCCTATTTCCTACTGACCCTGTGTTGCCTTCTTCGTCTCATCCTATGGTTGGCTTCATGTTCGTGTTTTTGTGGGCATTCTCCTTGGTTTTTTAGGGATTTCGCTCATACTTGGAACTGTTTGAGTTGTTGTTGTCCGAGTATTACCAGCTAGACTCCTTGTTCATGCTGGCAAGCATGCCTCAGTTGTGTCTTTGGGCTTAGCGGACTATGTCGTACCTATCCTGGTGGTGGGTTTTGTTAATGGCTACTTCCACTACACATGCCAATATTTTATGATCCAATCCACTTCCTCCATGGTCATGCAGTACTGCATTTTTATGCATGCTTGCTTGGGATCCCTAGCATCTTGGATCCATGTATGGTGTCAGGATGCCTTGAACTTCGAAATCCCCTATGTTTCCTATGCAACCTCCCTCAGGATGCGCCATGTGTTATCAATACACTACTGAATTTATTCTAGCAGCATGGAGAACAAAGTGTTGTTTTCCTGATATGCTTTGTTGTCCTTCACCTACCAAAGGGACTCGTACCTAGTTGCGTAGCACTTCCCCGTCTTGTTGATGAAGGTGGTGTACTTGGGCTCCTTCAACCCTACAATAGTGACCAATATCGTCAACCGGGAGTAATGGAACTTAGTTCCATTATCCTGTGTGTTGCGGCAGTCCAGTAGGAACTGGTTCAGTAAATATGGTGCTCAGTTGAACATCATCCCTTTTGTGCATTGTGTTGCCACTGCGATTACACCTGTAGGGGCTTCATCTCGACGACACTTCCTTAGTATCCTACACATTATCAGTTTGTTGTAGAACCTTATCCCATCATCATTGATTTATTTTAGAATGAGACCTCTAGTACCCCGTGTCGTGCCGAACTATGTCTTCACCTGCTCTTCCAGTTCCTTTTCACGCACCTTGTTTTCAAAAATATCTTCTCGCTACGCATCGACTATGGACAATCCTGTAATCTTGGAAATGAGTGCCACGTATATCTGTATAGGAATTTCCATCCACAGTATTCCCCCATGGACTTGAGCCACTAATTTCTTGACACAATGACCGACATTTTTGCTCCACCCGAAGTGTGGAATTTCCAGCAAATTTATGATGTTGGAGTTGTATAACCTCATAATCGACTGTGATGGCTCTAATACTGGCCTTCCTATGGGTCCAACATCCCATGTGCTGATCAAATAGTTTTCCTCGACCAACTACAGGAATTTTTTTGCATCGCGCATGTCATGGTATGCATAGCACAACTTGGGAACTTTCCCCAACATGTCCTTGAAAGTGGGGTCTGCTTCTGGAATGAATGGTAAGGAGATTTTTAGATTCTCAGGGGCTTTCTTTTCTACCCCACCGTGGATGTTCCTTACTCGATGAATTTTTCACCCTCCTCATCCCTAGGTGATTCTGGTTGGTCTGTTATGTCCTCGACCAAGACTTCTTCTCGTGAATGGGATAGTCCTTGTTCCTCCATTTTAGTCGGTCTTGCAAGCTCCTCGGGGTTAGGGTTTGAAACCTCATTCCCAGCCTCAGAGCTCTGCCCTACCTCTCCTTGTTGCATTGTAGGTATCTCTTCCTCAACTCGCATAGGAATACTAGACCTTGGCTACGAGGTGGTCACATCCTTGAGCTCGATTATGGTCTTGGGTTGTTAACTTTCCTTGCATCTCTGACCCTGTCGGGTGACCCAGATAAACTGGCCCGACAACCCCAGCTTCGGTGGAGCCATCCTGCGTGACTATCATAAGCTTGGTTGGCTACGATGATGATTTCAAAATTAGGGCACGGATTCTTGTAATTGCTTTGATCTCAAAATTAGCTAAGTGTTGAATAATTGTGCACTTTCTCCTTGTATAGACCTTTGCACGGTCATTTTTCACTTTTTTCATGCATTTGCACCAACTTTACTTTTTACAATGCGATGTATTCTAATATCTGGCGCAATAACTCCTACGCATGACTTTTTCTGTGTTTTTGTATTTTTTGTCGTTTGTATTTTTGTATTTTTTTTTCTTCCTTTTTCTCTTTTTGTTTGGTTTTGTCATTTTTTTGTCTAGTATCTACTATGGTACACTATATACATACTTGCCTTACTGTGCTATCCCTATTTATACTTGGTGAGGTCGACTGTCCTTGGATAGTTTCAATCGACTCCCATTGATCATTCCCTTTAATTTGATTCCTGCTAGATCTTTTAGTCACACAGATCCTCCACCTGTGACATGTTGGACTTCATATGGACCTAGCCAATGCATTCTAAATTTACCCGTATGTTGAAATAATTTGTTGTCGTATAGAAATACTAATTCTTCTTCCTTGAAACTTTTCTTCTTGATATGTCTCTTGTGCCAAGCTTTGTCTCTGGATTTCTATACTTCCTGGTGAAATCCTGCCAGGATCCTATCCTCTTCCATATTCATAAGTTGACTTAGCATTTCTTCTTCTGCACCCCATTCTGTAATGTTAATAATGGTTGTGACGCGTAGACTAGGTACCATAAATTCCAATGGTACCACTGCTTCCTGTCCACACACCATCCTGAATGGTGTCTTTCCTGTCAACTTTTTACATGTAGTTTTGTATGCCCATAGTACTGTAGTTATTTTCAAATCCCAATCATCCATGTTAACATTGTTGATCTTTGTCAAGGAATTCTCCAAGATCTTTTTGAAGGCTTATACTGTTCCATTTGCTTGAGGGTGGTATGGTATACTCTTCTAATGATAGACTTCAAACTCCTCAGTCATAGCCTTGATAGTGTTGTTGATTAAGTGAGTACTTTGGTCACTCATCAAAATCCTTGGACATCCAAATCTAGTGATCACTTTCTCAAACAAGAAGTGTGTTGCTATTTATGCGCTGCAATCTTTGACTGGTGTTTCTTTTGTCCATTTTGTTAAGTATTTTGTTGTAGTAATGATGTATCTATCTCCTAACCTTCTTGTTGGTGTATGAATTGGTCCAACAAAATATATAGCCCATTTTTCAAATACATGCAACGTCATTTGTGGTTTTAAAGGCATCTCATCCCTTTTGTTTGGTTTTCCAACCCTTTGACAGACATCACATCTCTGGAAATATTCCTTTGCATCCCTATGAATTGTTGGCCACCATAATCATGCATGCAATGCCTTCTGTGCACTAGATTTTCCTGTACAATGTCCTCTAGTTATTCCTTCATGGGCTTCTGCTAAAATTCTAGGCCTTTCATGCTCTAATACACATCTTCTCAAAATGTTGTCGGAACCCATCTTATATAAATGTCCTACAATCAGTTGATAGTCTGCAACTCTGACTACCAGATTTTTCTTCTGCGCAGTGTTAAAATCTTGTGGTGCAATCCCTGTACTTAATTATTCGATGATGTCAACAAAATATTCATCAGCTACTTGGACTGAAAATAACTGTGCATCGGGGAAGTTATCATCCAAGTTGGTAGGTTCTTCTCCATTGGTTACCCTTGACAAGTGATCTAGTCCTGCATTCAACTTCCCTGAGTAGCCATCTACAGATCCTCCCCCCCCAACACTAGCTTGTTGACTATATATTTGAGGGTTGAATTATCTACAAGCCCTCTTCCAACAAAAAAGATGTACTAAAATTGAGAAGGGGATATAGGGACCATGAACCCTATATTAAACATTATCTTGACATTACACAGATAGAATTGTATGAGACATTCAGAACAGTACATAGTGCACTTAACTTAGGCCAAATATCTTTCCATAAATGCAAGCCTTGGTACGTTTGAATAAACACAATTTGTAACATGTGTTTTTGTAGATTTCACATTGAAAATAGAACTGGGCATTCCTGCAAAAGTGTGTTATGAAAAACATGACACACACACACACACACACACACACACACACACACACACACACATATCATGTTTTTCATAACACCCTTTTGCAGGAATGCCCAGTTCTATTTTCGTCGTCGTCATCTAGAGACTTTATTCACAACATCTTGTGTACAATGCCAGGGGGTCTTACATTTTATCAAAATGCATGCTTAGATGGGACATGCCTCAGGTGTGGTGTAATGACATTACTAAGAAATTTCATCCATGTAAGTGATGAGTATGAATTGGGGAGGAAGGAGGTTGCCTTGCAAAGCTTTAAATATGTGACATATGATATTGATGGAGGACAATAAAGAAAAAATATACAATTGGTTACTTCCCAAGTATGAGTTTGTGACTTCATGAAGGACTTAGTTGAAAAGACACGACATTATGTTCAACATGTCCACGTGGCTCGATGGAAGGACAAGAATTTTAGAATATGCAGAGATACATTTCATGTTGGTAGTGTTTTATCAGTGGATGATTTTACTGAGAAATACACCCTTCAACCACAAAATGAGATTAAAATCCAATATTATCACTCAGAGCAGGTCAACATAATGGTACATATCACATACATGCATGGACCAGATAGTAATTAACAAAACATATTTATATTGAAAGAGTATCACTTCTACATAAGTGATGATTGGTGCCATGACTTAGCCTACGTACAACATTGTTTTCATTTTTTCTACAATCTCCTTAAGGAGAAGAACATACAGATTGATCAACATTGGATTTGGTTAGATGGTTGTGTAGGCCAGTTCAAAAAAGGTCGTGTATTTCAATGGTTGTGTATGTTGCACAAAAAACTAAAGGTACCACACATTTGGAACTATTTTGAGTTTGGGCATGGGAAAGGGGAACATGATGGAGCATGTGCATGCATAAAAAGAGCATTACGCAGACAATAAATGAATTTCACTACTACTTCCCTCATTTGAAATGCAAAATCCATTGTTGAATGGTGTTCTTCAGTAATTGGAGAGGGAACAGAAACCCATGAAGACCAATCACACAAGAAAGGACATGTACATAAATATTTTTGGGAGGTGGTCGATGTAGATCGATCACAGTGGTATGAATGAAAAACAATCCAGGGAACTCGTGGATTCCATTCAGTTAGAAGATCAGACAATGCAATAGTTGAAATATGGACAAGAAAACTCTCTTACTTATGTGGTCCATATAGTAGTAATGAATGGGATTATTGTGAATCGAAAGACTAGGTTGATAGATGGGATCGTGTATGACTCCCCATTGGTCAATGCATAACTATGGAATTATCCCAATTAGAGGAGGACCAATCAATTATTTCAACAAATTATGATCATGTCTCATATCTTGCACTTCCAGGTTCGTTGAATCCTTCTATTAAATTTTGAATAACTAGAATGAATGTGTTATGCTTTGGTCATTTAGTGGACTCACATTTTGGCACTCCATTTTTTGTAGGGCACATATACACAGTGTTTTCCCCAAGAGATAATGAATGGGGCACTGATTATTGGTCAACACGATGCTTAGAGGGAAAGAATACCCTCATGTGATCAGTAACAGACTCTGTAGGCATTAAATTTTCGACAAGGTCGATGGTTATTAAAGGAGAATATCTGACACTGGATGACAGAACAAAAAATAAAGGTGGTTATGTATTTCAACGTTATAAACCAAGTCAAGTTGTATACCATTTTACAAACTTGGTTATTGGTACAAACCTCCAACTACAAACAATTCCAAGTAAGAACTCATCAAAGGTACAATACATATTTCCTTACTCTGAGCACAAGAAGTTAATGGAAATCGCCAGTATTAGAAGTGATCCCAATGGTATACTTGAATGACCATGTAGGTATGTAAAATGAATAATTCTGGCTTCATTTTGACTGTTGTTAAAATATTTTACTTGCCTTGTCTTTCCTTCACTTTCCATGCCATGCCTTGCCTTCACTTTCCTTGACTTTCCTTGCCTTCACATGCCATGCCTTGCATTCACATGCCTTTCCTTTCCTTCACATTCCATGCCTTTCCATGACTTCACTTCCATTGTATCCACTTTCCTTTCCTTCACTTCCCTTTCCTTCACTTTCCTTTCCTTTCCTTTACTTGTCTCTCCTTTCCTTTCCTTTCCTTCACTTTCCTTGCCTTCATTTTCCTTTCCTTTCCTTCACTTGCCTTTCATTCACTTGTCTAGCCTTGCCTTCACTTGCCTTGCCTTGCCTTGCCTTGCCTTCACTTGTCTTACCTTGCCTTGTATTGCCTTCAATTTCCTTTCCTTTCCTTCACTTGTCTTGCCTTGCCTTCACTTGTCTTGCCTTGCCTTCACTTGCCTTGCCTTCACTTTCCTTTCCTTTCCTTCACTTTCCTTTCTTTCACTTGTCTTTCCTTTTCCATGCCATTCCATAGTATTCCATGCCTTGAATTCACTTTCCTTTCATTTCCTTCACTTTCCTTTCCTTGCCTTCACTTGCCTTGCCTTGCCTTCATTTTCCTTTCCTTGCCTTTACTTTCCTTGCCTTCACTTTCCTTGCCTTGCCTTTCCTTTCCTTATCACTTTCCATGCCATGAATTGCCTTGAATTTCCTTGCCTTATCAATTTCCATGCCATGACTTTCCTTCACTTGCCTTATAACTTTCCATGCCTTTCCTTCACTTACCTTGCCTTGACATGCCTTGCCTAAACATATGTAATAAGCATTGAGAAAAACCCTAGTGCCAGAGATACTCCAACAAATGGTTTTCCAATGGATGGAATGATAATGGAGGCCCCCCAATAGTTGAAACCTGATTTTTTGAATCCAATGCAACTAACGGTTCTCCCTTTCGAGTCCTAGTTTGAGTTTTATCCCTAGTTTCAACTCGCCTCTTCAAACCATTCAGGGACATGTGGCCAATTTGGTTCGAGAGCATAAAATACAAACCGAGTGGCATAACATATTTTCTTAAGCTCTCAGAAGTCTATTTGGACAAGGCCCATGTGAATACACTACCCACAAATGCTCGACACGGTGTTCTTGAAAACCGACCTCCTCTTTAGAAATTGCACTATACCTCATTAAACAAAACCCTAGTGTCGGAGATACTCCAAAAAATGGTTTTTCGGTGGAAGAAATGACAACAAAGGGCCCCCCTTAGTTGAAATCCAGTGATTTGGATCCAATGCAACTGACAGTTCTCCCATCCGAGTCTCGGTTTGAGTTTTATCGTGAGTTGCAACTCGCCTCTTTAAGCCATTCAAGGACATGTGGTCAATTTGGTCTGGGGGCATAAAATACAAACTGAGTGGCTTAAAAAAGTTATGTAAGATCCCAAAAGTCTATTTGGAAAATTCCCATGGGAATACACTACCCACAAATTCCCAACACAATGTTATTGAAAATCAACCCCCTATTCAGAAATTGCACTATGCCTCATTGACCAAAAACCTAGTGTCGTAGATACTCCAACAAACGGTTTTTCGGTGGATAGAATGACAACAAATCCCCCCCCCCTAGTTGAAACTTGATTCTCTAGATCCAATGCAACTGATGATTCACCCACCCAAGTCCCAGTTTGAGTTTTATCATGAGTTGGAGCTCGCCTCTTCAAGCCATTCATGGACATGTGTCCAATTTGGTCCGGGGGCATAAAATACAAAACAAAATGGCATAACGGAGTTTTTAAAGCTCCCACAAGTCTATTTTTCCAATTCCCACGTGAATACACTACCCACAAATTTCCAACACAGTTTTCTTCAAAACCGAACTCCTCTTCAGAAATTGCACTATGCCTCATTGACCAAAACACTAGTGTTGAAGATACTCCAACAAATAGTTTTCTGGTGGAGGGAATGACATTGGAGGGGAATCCCTAGTTGAAACTTGGTGCTCCTTATCCAATGCAACTAACGGTTCTCCCATCTGAGTCTCGGTTTGAGTTTTATCATGAGTTGCAACTCGCCTCTTCAAGTCATTCAAGGACATGTGGCCAATTTGGTCCGGGGGCATAAAATACAAATCGAATGGCATAACAGAGTAAGATCCCACAAGTCTATTTGGCCAAGGCCCATGTGAAAACACTATCCACAAATTCCTGACACAATGTTCTTGAAAAATGAACCCCTCTTCAGAAATTGCACTATACCTCATTGACCAAAACCCTAGTGTCGAAGATACTTCAACAAACAATTTTTCGGTGGATGGAATGACAGTGGAGGCCCCCCCCTAGTTGAAAACTAGTGCTCTAGATCCAATGCAACTGACGGTTCACCCATCCAAGTCTTGGTTTAAGTTTTATCGTGAGTTTCAACTCGCCTCTTCAAGTCATTCAAGGACATGTGGCCAATTTGGTTCGAGGGCATAAAATACAAACCGAGCGACATAACGAAATTTTGTAAGCTCTCGCAAGTCTATTTGGCCAAGGCCCACATGAATAAACTACCAAAAAATTCTCAACATAATGTTCTTGAAAATCGACCCCCTATTCAGAAATTGCACTATGCCTCATTGACCAAAATATTGGAATTCTTATGCAAGCATTTTTATATAAGAAATATGGGATAATAAGTTGTAGAACTACATACTTAATGAATCCTTTGATTGTAATTTTTACATATGAATCCTTTGATGGCATGGCAAGTGAATGCAAGGCAAGGCATGGAAAGGGAAGGCAAGGCATGGCAAGTGAAGTCATGGCATGGAAAGACATGGTATGGAAAGACAATACATGGCAAGTGAAGGCAAGGAAAGGCATGGTATGGAAAAGAATGGCACGGTATGGAAAATAATGGCATGGTATGGAAATCCATGGCATGGAAAAGGAAAGGCATGCCAAGTTAATGCAAGTAAAGGCATGGAATTGCATGGCATGGCATTACATGACAAGGCATGGGATGGCAAGGCATGGTATGCAAAGGCATTGTATGGAAAGACAAGACATGGCAAGCGAAGGCAAGGCAAGGCATGGCAAGGAATGACATGGAAAAGAATCACATGCTATGGAAAGGCATGGCATGGAAAAGGCAAGGCATGCCAAGTGAGTGCAAGGAATGGCATGGCATGACATGGAAAGGCATGGGATGTCAAGGCATGGCATGGAAAGGCATGGTATGGAAAGACAAGATATGGAAAGTGAAGGAAAGGCAAGGCATGCAAAGGAATACCATACCAAGGAAAGGCAAGACATACCATACCATACCATACCAAGGTAAGGCATACCATAGCATAGCATACCATACCATTGCCTTTCCATTTCCTTGTATGATATGCATTGACAATGCATACCATACCAATGCAATGCATGCAATGCATACCATTGCCATTGCCAATACATATCATTGACAATGCATACCATTTCCATTGCCAATGCATACCATTGCTATTTCCAATGCATACCATACCATTTTCATTTCCAATGGCAATGCCAATGCATACCATACAATTTCCATTTCCATTGGCAATGTCAGTGCATACCATACCATTTCCATTTCCATTGGAAATGTAAATGCATACCATACCATACCATTGCCAATGCATACCATACAATGGCAAGGCAATGCATACCATTGTATGCATTGTATGGTATTCATTGGTATGGTATGAATTGGCATTGGCAATGGAAATGGAAATGGTTTGGTATGGTATGCATTGGCATTACCATACCATACCATACCATTTCCATTTCCATTTCCATGGAATGCATACCATTTCCATTTCCAATACATACCATTTCTAATGCATACCATTTCCATTGCCAATGCATACCATTGCTATTTCCAATACATACAATACCATTTCCATTTCCATTGCCAATGTCAATGCATACCATAACATATCATACCATACCATACCATTTCCAATGCATACCATACAATGGCAAGGCAATGCATACCATTGTATGCATTGTATGGTATGAATTGAAAATGGTATGGTATGGTATGCATTGGAAATGGTATGGTATGGTATGGTATGGTATGGTATGCATTGGCATTGGCAATGGCAATGGAAATGGAAATCGTGCAAAAAGGACTTGCGTAGAAGATAGAAAGGGCACATAAGGACACCCAAGATGGAGATAACGTAAAGAAGAAAGGATAAAGAAAGCGAGCGAGAAAAGGAAGCACACACGATGTTAGTGCGACTTTCCAGAAATAGAAGGACATAAAAAAAGTTGTATAAAGAACAAGAAGTAGAAGAAGGAAAATAGCCAGTTAATTGAAGTTGGCTATGCCATGCATTGTAACGGGTTATTTTGGGATAGATAAGAATAGAACTTGAAACCCTAGATTTTGGGGTATAAATATGTAATGGGATTGGGATAGAGAGGGACATAGATAGAGATATAAAGAGAGAGATATAGAGATCTGTGTATGTAACTGTGAGAGTGTGCGCATGAAAGAGAATTAAGGTTATGGAAGAATCGTGAATGTAATAGTCAGAAAGAAGATGAATAAAGAAGGATTTTAGAAAGGAAATGGTGTCTTGTGTTCTTACTTGTCGTTATGCATTCATGAATGATGATATACTTCGCAGAATGAATTTAGTCCATGAGTTGGTTATGCTAGAATGTTCATGTATGGTTGTGATAGTTTAGGTAAATATCAATAACATACATCAGTTAAGATCAGGATTAAGAATGATTCATGCATCAGTCTCCCTTTCCCTTATTGTTGTAGAAACCTAGTTCTTTCAACCCCAATAGATACGTCGGGTGAGACTTCATCTATGCAAGTAGGTGATTTCGAAAGGGCTGGTGTCTTGAGGGTTTTATTGGTCATTCTCAACCCAAACCCTGGATCTGATAACCCTCGCATAGACAAGAAGCATATAACAAATGGTTCCATTGTCGGGACCGAGAATTTACGACTAAGGGAATGTCTTGGAGGCCGACTAAGAAAGAAATAACTGACTGGTTGGAACGAAAAGAATGGGATTTCGTGAAACAAGAGAACATGAACCCTCAGATGAGTGAGGAGAAATGGATGCAAGAGTATGTATTCACAAATCAACATGAAATTTTCTTTGGTGAATTCCAATAAATTATGACCGAGTGGCTAGAAAGGTTAGTAGAGAAGACAGGAAGGTTTAGTGCCACAACACCAAATAATTGGATGTCAGAACTGGTAAGATAGTTAAATTCGACAAGTAACTTAACTACTCAAGTAGTTGATTTTTGGTTGGATAGTATACTGGGGCTTTATGTTACAGATTTTTTCGTAGATTGCATTCAGTCATACAATGTTGCAGAAAGAAAAAAATTCAAAGGCCCACGTGGGAGGTTCTTGAAATCATTGAATATGTGGATAAATATGCTACTATGTGAAAATCATGTGATGATAATGAAGTCTAAAAGCTAAATAGGCTTTGCGCACATAGGGGAGTTGGAGGATAATAGAAGGAAGCCATGAAAGATGAAGAAAGGGATTGAGGATGCAAGAAGGTAGTACACTAGAGGAAGACTACGAATTTGGAGAGTTGCATGGAGGAAGGCAGTATAAAAGGAAAAAGAATGGGGCTAGGAGAGAAGATCCGCACAATGATCCATAAGTATGGGAACATTGTGCACAAGTCCGAATTGTAGATATACCAGATATAGGAGGAAAAGTAAAGGGGTTCCAGTCCAGTCCAATAATAGAAGAGTAGGTAATTCCTACTCAGACAGGATCCTGTGTTGAATCTAAGACCCCATGTGCCTCACCACAATCAAAAATAACATTTGAAGACTTGTTGAAATCCATCATAGTTAGCCAAGGAGGACAAAAAAGTATCAGTTGAAATAGTGGGAGTAGTGCACAGAGTCAAAATCAGAGTGTACCAACATCACCAAGAGGAGGAAATCCAAAGACCAATATGGCGGGGATAGATAATACTCTTTGAATTCTTGAATTCAAGTGAGTAGGGTCAGAGGACCCAAAAAAACACTTGTTTGTATGCAAAACAGTTTGGGCCACTAAAAACATACATGATGAACCAGTGAAGATCGCATAGTTAGCGACAACGTTTAGGGGCCACGCGCTAGTATGGTACATGAATTTATAGGGTACTACACCTATTGGGCATGCCGGGACTTTGGAAAAGATAAAACAAGTGCTATTAAAGGAGTACAAAAAGTCAAAGTTAGAATCGCAGTATATTACTGAACTAAAGGAGATCAAGCAAGTGAAAACAAAGTTAGTATGGGATTACGATCAACACTTTAAGGATGTAATGGGGAGACTGAATTTTCATATTCCAGATCAGCAACATCAAGAGTGGTTCATTGTAGGATTACTACCCCACATTCATAGACCACTAATTCAATAGAAGGTTGTGTCGCAACCCGAGGCACTAGAAATCACAATGAAACTAGATTCGTCACTAACAGGAGACACTAGGGGAATGGTGCAAGTTTAGACGCATAAAAAATTCAGCTAGCTAAGCTTACCAAAGGAAGGGAAAAATGAGAAAACATTTGGTGTACCAAGTGCAGGACGGATGGCCGCCACAAGGACGAATGCCCAACTTTCATGTAGTACTTGGCAGTAGGAGAACCAAGCCCATGACTCGGAGGAGGATACTGTAAGATATGTAAGAAATGGGGTCATCATCCCACTGAGTGTCCACTACTCCAGAAATACCAGAGTACTACAAATAACTTGTTTTGTAACTTTTTCAAATCGATAGCACATGAATAAAAGGACTGTTGTGCGTTCGACCTACTAAGGGATCACACATCAGATATATACAGGATCCAGGAAGAGAATACCGATGCGGATGGGAGTGGTGCCCAGCATAAAACTCAGAGAGGTTTCAATTAGGGGAATAGAGAAAATTTTGGCAGAGACCGAGGTAGAGGGAATTTTGGTCAAGGAGGACGAGGACCGATTATTTGTTATAACTGTAATCAACTAGGACACTTGGCCCGAGATTTCCAGAACCTGTGTACCACATGCACATATTGCAGAGAACTGGATCATGCAACAGAGGATTGTCTCCAACTAGTTGCAAATTAATAAGCTAGAGGCAACCCAAATCAGAATCCATATCAAAATTAGAATGTGCAAATGATATCAGTTGAAAAATGTAGTGAAGGACAAAAAATCACAATCGTTACACATGGAGGAGCTTGCACAGGTGATGATATAGCAACTCAAGGAAATTAAATAGAGCAGTGGGTAAGGAATTCAGTGGGTCCTATGCCGGCATCCAACCTCAACAAGAAAAAGAGACATATTAGAGCACACACAAAAAAATACTTTAACCACATGAGGAAGCATCCACATCATCGCTACCTCATCTACAAGACCCAACGGTACCTGAAAAGTCAAGTGCACAAGTAAGTACACTAATTGACTTCTTGAGTTGTGTAGAACTGGTGAAGGATATAAATGCGCTTAGTATATTATACAACATGATTGACCATTGCGTAAAAGGAAGGGACATCCCTGTCACACAACAAATGGAAAACCATGTACTATGCAGGAAGAGAACCAATGGGGAATTCAAGTTTAATGCGCAGTGTTAGCACTAGAAGTCACCTCTGGATTACAACAGAGGTAACCCCAGTACCCATCAGGTTTTATGTCACAATGAGTAAATTTAAGGGTGTTATAATGGATGTAGTCTCGGGATTATAACGCTTTAACTCAGAAAAACTGGGCTGGCATGCATAAACAGATGAGGTCTTGATCTAACTTCAGTCAGTAAGTTGTAGTATAGTGATGAGTAGGGGGGAGAACGGGTGAGGAAATGTAGAGGTCTGTTGTGGGCACGGGTCTTCTAGTAGCCTAAGGAGGAAAATCTTTGAATACAAGATCTTCTTGAACCCAAAACTTAAGGAAAATTAAAACGTCATAACAATATTGCAATCAAACATACATTACAATACAATCGCGACAAATCGACTGGATCACCCATGCCCGAGTCTTCAATATCAGAAGAAAAAGAGGTGATAGGAAAGTTGGTTGTCATTAAACAATAAGTCTCAAAAGGCAACTCCTAACCAGAGAACCAGAGGCTTCATTAAAACTTTACAATGCGGGAGCTTAGCTCAACCATCGACCATGACAAAATATCAAAATTGAGTATTTATACTCAAAGCAACTCGCTACCTTCAGAAGCACACTCTGGTCATTTCATTCAAGGCTTGGTGTCTGTTGCTTCTTCTGTTAGGCTGCACTTGCATCCTTCTGTTAGATGCAAGATCGGATCGGTATGGGGTTCACAAGAAAATCTATGATAGGAAACTTTCGACTGACAATCTTCCCTTTACGGTCGGCTCTTCCATGCTTTCCATTTATGTGGTGAAACGAGGTTTCAACCACCTTCCCCATTTTCATTAACTACTTTCATCGGGATCAGGGAGAAGCTTGATGCCCTTGAATGCTCGAGGCGAACTCATAATTCCTTTTAGTCAATTCTAGAGCCTCGAGACCACGCAGATCCTTCTCTGTGACCAACTCGAGCACTCTGATATTTTGTGTAGCCCCCTTTCTTTGTCCCACACGACTGCGGGCTATGACGCCATGCCTATCCAATGCGAAATTTCAGGATTTCATGTTTCGGGAGTTTTCACTCCCCTTGACTTCCAACATCGTGATGCCCGAAATCGTGAAACTGCCTTTGAGATCGACAATCGGTCTTGCTTCAAAATGGACGGTCACGATCCTCTCCTTGACAACATGAAACGCCAACTATGCGATGAGCCCTGGCCCCCCTTTCTGGACCTTCTTCCCATGTGATCAAGTGTTGAGACCACAGGCCCAGTTCTAAGGCGTTTTGCGATTTCACGTTTCAGGGGTCTCGTACCATGTTCCACTTCTGAAACTAGATCCCTAAAATAGCGATCCTGCTCATCTGGTGCCATGCGTCCCTTAATTTGGATGGGAAATATTGAAACCATCGGCTTTTCAGGTATCAAGATTTTGGGCTATGGATGCACCTTTACGACAAGAATCCCAAACTCTCAATTCATGATCCTCTAATATTTTCCGATGTCAGATCAATGGCCCTCGACTCTTCATGATTCGATGAACCAGATCTTCCCTTTCGTGAATTAGGATTTTGTGATCCTTGCTGAATAATTTTACAACATTTGAACTCTTGATTCCTGTGCCCACTTGATTTGAGTCCATATTAGACCATTCTCAGTGTTGCGGCCTATGACAATGAAGACTTGGATGACATGGCTGGACAACGTAAGGACTAGTGACAGAGGCCGAGGGAGTGAACTTTCAAAACAGAAAGGGCAAGGAGAAAATGGCTCTGCCGACTACAAAGGGGGGGAAATAAGGACATGGCCGACAAAAATAATGAAATGGGGAAAGGGTACAGACTCAGGTAAATCGACACATGCCTACGGGCCTTGAAAACTTCATGTGATAACATTTGGCTCCACAAGGGATGGCATGCTACCTGCGAGCTGACAAGAACAAGTAGTTCCAGTGTCTTAGCTGTTGGTTTATGGAGTCTAACAGTCATAAAAAGATAAAAATAAAAATAAAAAATAAAATAGGAACGTTATTTACAATGGTGGGACGCGAGTTGTAGATTTAAACAAAAAAAAATTCAGGAAGTGGCCATTTACAGGGCCACCAAAAACTTCATTACCCTCCAAGTTCTGTAACCTGTAAGTGTTGTTCGGGAACGCCTAAGAAATATATAAGGGTTCGATCCACAAGGCCTCAAATTTGGTATGCCTGCCTCTATCCTACTTGTGTGCATCTCATTTAAGTACTAGATATCCCAACAGGAAATCCTGTTTTCTCACCTTCCTGTCAAAATCTTGCTTGATCTTTTGTTGATGCTCATGTGCTCTATCCAAGAGCTGCTCTCTTTCCTGCTGCACTTCAACCAGTTGTTGGATTCTTCTAATCATATCATCGGGCTCACCTTGGTGATCTTGAAATAATTTCGCCACTGGCAAGGCCAGCTGAGAGGGAAAAACTGCTTCAGTTCCATATACAAGTTGGAATAGAGAGATGTCGAGAGATCTTTTCATTGTCACTCTATCAGCCCACAGAGAAAACTTGAGCTGTGAATCCCACACTTTCCTTTTATCCTCTAACAGTCTTTTAATGATCTTGATGAGGCTTTTGTTAGAGGAATCCGCCAATCCATTGCCTTGGGGGTAGTATGGGGTGGAGTGAATCAACTTGATTCCAAACTACTCACAGAATTGGATTAATGGTTCGAATTTGAAAGATGTTGTGTTATATGTGAGGATTATGCTCGGACAACCAAATCTTGCTACGATATCCTCCATGAAACTGATGATCACCCTGTGAGAAGCACTCCTTGTGGGAATAGCTTCTATCCACTTGGTAAAGTAATCAGTGGCAGTCAAGATCCATTTGTGTTGACCACAGGATGCAGGATGAATTTACCCAATGAATTACAGACCCCACTACTGGAAGGGCCCTGAAGCAACCACATGTTTCAATGGAAGGGACTTTAGTTGTTGCTTTTCGGAGAATCTTTGACATTTAACGCAAGCTATGAATTTTGTGCAAACATCAGTGAACAGAGTAGGCCAGAAATATCCAGCCCTAAGAATTTTGTAGGTCGTCATTCTCCAGAAGTGATGTCCTCCATATAGACTGTCGTGAAAGTCAGACATAATATTTTGTGCTCCGTGTGGGTCTAAACATCTCAAAATCACCCCCAGGGGGTCTTTCCAATACAAGATTTGATCAACAAGGAAGTATTTAATTGCTTTGAGATTTAAAGCTCTTGCCTTGTTCCTTTTCATGCCATCGGGAGGCTACAATTTCTATAGGAAATATGTGACATCCTTGTACCAAGGACATCCTGCTAGTGGGGGGTCTACCTGAGCATTTGCATCAGACAACTTAGCCTACTGACTTTTTGAGTAATTATTGACAGAATTTACCCCCAAATATTTGCAATTAGATTCAGCCAACAACCTGGCTAAACCTTGACCTTTGATTAATTTGGTGGGCTTGATCTCTAGATCAAAATCAAGGATTTTGGCAATCCATCGACTCCTCCTCCCATCTATGTCTGGCTGAATGAGAATTTCCTTAACGGCAGCTGAAGGGACGTATGTGATGACTTTTTATTGCAGTACATAGACTCTAAAATCTTTGAGATATTTAACCAAAGTGTAGGCCTGCTTCTCCATGATTTCATATTTCATCTCAGCATCTCTCAATGCCATACTAAAAAAGGAAATGGGCTGCTCCAACGCTTCAACATTTTTCCACAACAAAACAACCGCTACAGTGTCAAATGAAGCAAATGAAAAAATGAGGAAATCCTTTGAGTAATCAGGACCGATAAGCACAGGTGCTTCAATCAAGGATTTCTTTATTTGATCAAAGGAATTTCGAGACTCGACAGTCCATTTGACTTCGTTTCCTTTCCTCAACATGGTTGTTATAAGCTTTACCATCTCAACAAAGTTGGAAACAAACCTCCTCAGAAAATTAATTTTTCCCAAGAAAGACTGGACTTATTTCCTGGATCTCAGGAGTGACAAGGCTTGGATTGCTTCAACTCTTCTAGGATCAATCCTGACTCCTTCCTTTGATACTATGTGGCACAACAATTTTACCTTCTTCATGGAAAACAAATACTTCTTGGGATTTAAGGAGAGGCCAAATTTCCTACATTTTAGGAAAACCCTTTTTAAATGCTCACAGTTCCCTCTATCTAATCTGGAGAAGACTGTAATGTCATCTAGATAGATGACCACGAACTTGTCCTTTTCTCCAATGAAAGCGATATCCATGGCTCTCTGAAAGGTCACCCCCGCGTTCATCAATCAAAAGGGCATTTTGGCACACATGAATGTACCCCAAGGAGTGGTGAAGGATGTTTTTTCTTTGTCCTCAGGTAGAACCGAGATCTGATTGTATCCCAAAAAATTGTCAATCATGGATATCCTTGATGCGCCAGTTACCCTTTGTAATATGCGTTCCATTTTCAGCAAGGGGTAATTGTCTTTCTTTGAGCTCCTGTTCAGGTTCCTGAAATCTACACAAAGTCTGATTTCCCCACTCCTTTCTCATCAGGACCAGGTTGGCCACCCAGTCAAAATATCTCAAAGGGACAATGATTTGGGCATCCAACAGCTTCTTTACCTCCCTTTCCATAATAGGCAGAAGCATAGGATTTATCTATCTAAATTTCTTCCTAAATGGTTTGGCCTCTTCCTTTAGTGGAATCTTATGCTCAATGACAGTTGTGTCATATGTTCTGAGGTCTTCATAGGTCCAGGAAAAAATATCGGTGAATTCCTTTAATAACTCAGCGTACCCAACCCTCTGTTTCCTTGACAAGTTGCTTGACAGCTTGACATACTTAGGGTCTTTCTCTATGCCAATATTGCATTTGGCTATGTCAGCATCACCAATCGGCCTCTGAGCTTTCACTACCACATCATTACTATCAAATATCATTTGAAAAGGGACTAGTTCCTTCAGAATGTGATTGCTCAGCAACTGCACAATATGATGATTAGAGATTTTCTTTAAAAATACATCCGCATGTGAGTTACTTTGAGAATCAGAATCCTGGTCTATGTGTAATGCAAAAAATTCATCAACAGATTCCAGGAACCTCTTGATCTCAATATCATCCTCAAATACCTTCCAATGATTGACATTGTCAGGTATGAAGGGTATGTATTTTACTTCTATATCATACCTGAGCTTGGGTGGCAGAGGGACTCTGAAATTGCTTGTCAAAACAACCAAAGAGTCAACCACTGTATTCTCCTCTCTTGGAATGAATGAAATGTTGAAAGCCAAGAAAAAACTGCCAATTAAATCCCACACTTCATTCCTATAAGATCTGAGCCTCAGATGCTTATCCTGGTAAATATTTCTGACTTGGTTTACAACTAGCTCAGCATCCCCAAACACAAATATCTCTTTGATTCCCATGACTTTTACAGCCCTCAAACCCAACACAAGAGCTTCATACTCTGCTACATTATTGGTAGTTTCAAATTCTAGCTTGTAGGAAGAAAGTATGGTCTCTTGGGATAATGAGATGAAAACCACTCCAGCACCAGCACTCTCCCTGGAAAAGGCTCCGTCAAATAATTTTTTCCAAATAGGTCCAGTGGAAGGGGAAGCTTCAAGAGAAGCGAAGGGATACTTTCTGAGTTTAAGAGGAGGCTCGGGAGCATCAGTGAGTTGTAATAAACTAGATCCCAAATCGGTGTCAAGCGCAAAGATAGGACGGTTGGTGGGGTTTGTTTCATAACTAATGATATAGGCCAACTGAGCTTCTATGTATAATCTTCTATGCTCCCCCCCAAACATAGGAATAGTGGCATATGTGAGGTCCATTTGCAAGGTTCCCCCAAGTCTCTTTATCCAAGATCTCAACAACAACATTCCAAACTTGGGGGGAACATCAACTACCACAATATCCATGACTACACTTTTCATGGGCAACTGAAACAAGGTCACGACTAGATCTTTGATGACCCCAAGACATGGCACTTTCCTTGAATCGAAGGAATACAAGTCACGGTATGCTTTGTGATTTCTAGTCCAAGTTCTTCCATGACAATTTTGGGCATGAGATTATGAGAAGCTCCTGAATCCATCAGAAAGTTATGCAACACCTTGTCATGTATGTTCAGTGAAGTATATAAGGGAGGGGATGAATCATCCATGTCTTCTACCATAGGACCTAAGATGATTGTTGGATTTTCATCTTGCAAATTGATTGAGTTGGAGGGACGAGATGAGGGCTCGGACTGCAATATCTTAGAGAGGCTCCTTTTGAAATATTCATGCTTGAACAACTCAGAGAGGGGTACAGGGATCCTAATTTTCTGGATTTCATGCTCAAAATTAAAAGGGGATGTGAGATTTGGAATTTCTTTTACGTCTGAAACAAGATTTTTGACCACTGGAAAGGGGGTCTGCACTTTTTTACCTTTGTTGTTGTTAGCTACATCTTTAGCAGGCTTCTCTACTCTGATAGGATGCTCAGGAACATCAGGCGTTCCTGATTTCTTCTTGGACCAAAGATTATATCTATTTTGGCTGTCACTGACCTTATTCCCCTTGCTCAACTCATTTAATTGAATGTCCATAAGAGACTCCTCGTATGTTGATTAAGTTAAGTGAGGAGAAGGAGATGCATCTTCAAGACAGTGAATTTATGGGTCAAGGTCCTCTTACTCTTCTCCATCATCAGTAACAATATTATTTTGGAGAGGGGTCTGGATTTTATGATCGTCTCTATCTCTGTTCCTTTGTTCCATTTGCATGATCTGAGGAGCATTGTTTGGGCTTCTGAAGTTGCCTCTGTTATCAACATTTTGAGGATTTATGAATGTCTTCTTTCCCTCCAATTCCAACCTTTCCATTCTAACTGAAAGTGATTTTAGTAACTTGGTTACTTCGTCCATTTGAGGGGGGAGGGCATAGGAACTGGAGGTTGAGGCTTCAGATCTTCCCCTTCCTTTGTTTCTATCAACCTTATTCCTGAGTCGGTCAAATGCCAATATGTTAGACTCTACTTCCAGGACTGCATCTTGCATATGAGGCAAGGAGGTATCTCTTCTTTCTCTTAATAGGAGGCAAAAATTAGGGTCAAAATCACTAGCATAGGTAATTTTGGCAGAAGATTCCGTAGGCTTTATCTCAGTAGGGATCTTATTGTACATTTTGTTGAATCTTTTGGAGAGGTCAGAGACAGACTCTCCCTCTTTTCTCTTTAGTAACCCGAACTCTATGATATAATACATGAATTCCTTTTTATCCCCCCATTGTCTCAAGAAGACATCATCTAGAGCTTCAATCCCAGTGATGGATCCAGGAGCCAGGGCTCTGAACCACTTTCTGGCTTCTCCGTCAAGATTGTGGACAAAAATACTGATCCACACATATTCATCTACTATGACATAGTTATCAACATAACTATAGAAAGATGCAAGGTGATCCTCTACAGTGATATCTCCCTCCCCCGTAAAATTAGGCAGCTGCTTAAGTTAGCCATCGACTGGGAGGGCATGAAGAGGCTGAGGAAAAATGAGAGGGGCATATCTAGCGGCTACTATAGCATCCATTCTATTTCTAGGGGGATTAGCTCCTTCCATAGGAGTGTGAATAGGAGGAGAACCAGGAGGGGATGGGGTTCGAACAAGGGAGACTAGAATTGAGCTTCCAAGAGGAAAGGGAAACAACAGAGGATTTGGAGAAAAGGCTACAGGGATTGAAGGAAAATAGGATTCCCTTTCCGCAAAATCAGTAACTCTAACAAGAGGAGGAGTAATAAAACCTGGAGTGGAAAAATCTTCTGAGGTCTGGGGTCTAGACCAAGGTACAACCTCAAGGGAGAGAGGAATGACAAGGATTTCTCTCTCCAAATCTAGACCAGGAGGGAAAAACTCAACAGGAACACTCCCAAACTTTAAACTTCAGAAAACTCCAACAGACGATATAATAGGAGAATGAGAAGTAGTTATCGGAGTTTCTAAAGGAGGATATTGGAAATGATCATAAATACATGGTTCAGCAGCAGAATTACCTTCTCTAGGGGCCTTTCTCTTTCTGACAATTTTCTCTGGGTCAACTTCAGGTGTGGCTAAAGGCAGCTGTGAAGTAGACCTCGTGTGTCTGCCTCTAGAAGCCACAGCTGAAAAAGTGGAGTCGTCAGTGGATTCACATCAATGGAGTCACCACAGTGGAGTCGCCAGTGGATTCACACCAATGGATTCACCAGGTGCACAGTTGCAATCTTTGATGTAATAAGTTCTGATGCACCTTCAGAACTAGTAAGTTTTGTCATTCAATACTGGGAAAAATCTTCAATTTCATCCCCGGCAGTGGCGCTATAAATGTTAGCACTAGAAGTCACCTCTGGATTGCAGAAGAGGTAAGCCCAATACCCATCATTTTTTATGTCATAATGATTAAATTTAAGGGTGGTCTAATGGATCCAGTCTCGGGATTATGGCGCTTTAACTTAGAAAAACTGGGCTAGCATGCATAAACAGATGAGGTCTTGATCTAAATTTAGTCAGTAAGTTGTAATATAGTGATGAGTAGGGGGAAGAAAGGGTGAGGAAATGTAGAGGTCTATTGTGGACATCAGGTCTTCCAGCATCCTAAGGAGGAAAAGCTCTGAATACAAGATCTTCTTTAACCCAAAACTTCAGGAAACTGAAAACGTCATAACAATATTGCAATCAAACATACATTACAATACAGTCACGACAACTCGACTGGATCACCCATGCTCGATTCTTCAATATCAGAAGCAAAAGAGGTGATAGGAAAGTTGATTGTCATTAAACAAGAAGTATTCAAAGGCAACTCATAACAAGAGAACCAGAGGCTTCATTAAAACTTTATAATGCGGGAGCTTAGCCTAACCATCGACCATGACAAAATATCAAAATTGAGTATTTATACTCAAAGAAACTCACTCCCTTTAGAAGCACACTCTGGTCATTGCATTCAAGTCTTGGTGTCTATTGCATCTTCTATCAGGCTGCACTTGCATCCTTCCGTCAGACGCAAGATCGAATCGGTATGGAGTTCACAAGAAAATCTATGACAGGAAACTTTCGGCTGACAATCTGCCCTTTACGGCTGACTCTTCCATGATTTCCATTTATGTGGTGAAGCTAGGTTTCAACCACCTTCCCCATTTGCATTAACTACTTTCATCGAGATCAAGGCGAAGCCTGATGCCCATGAATGCTTGAGCCGAACTCATAATTCCTTTTAGTCAATTCTGGAGCCTCAAGACCACATAGATCCTTCTATGTGACCAACTCGAGCACTCTGATATTTTTCACAGCACCCTTTCTTTTCCCCACACGACTGCGGGCTGCGACCCCATGCTTATCTAATGAGAAATTTTGAGATTTCACGTTTCGGTAGTTTTCACTCCCCTTGACTTCCAACATCGCAATGCCCAAAATTGCGAAACTGCCTTTGAGATTGGCGGTCGGTCTTGCTTCAAAATGGATGGTCACGATCCTCTCCTTGAAAACATGAAATGCCAGCTATGCGATGAGCATTGGCCCCCCTTTATGGACCTGCTTCCCATGTGATCAAGTGATGAGACCATGGGCCCAATTCTCGAGCGTTTCGTGATTTCGTGTTTCGAGGGTCTCTCACCATGTTCCACTTATGAAACCCGATCAGTGAAATCGTGATCCTACTGACTCGGTGCCACACATCCCTTAATTTGGACGACCCAGATTAAAACCATCGGATTTTTGGGTATCGGGATTTCAGGCTATGGATTCACCTTTATGACAAGAATCTCGAACTCTCTATTTGCGATCCTCCGATATTTGTCGATGTCATATCAACGGCCCTCGGCTCTTCACGATCAGCTGGACCAGATCTTCCCTTTCGTGAATCAGGATTTCACGATCCTTGCTGAAAAATTTTACAACATTTGAACTCCTAATTCCTGCGCTCGCTTGATTTGAGTCCATATTAGACCACTCTCAGTGTTGCGGCCTGTGACAATGAAGACTTGGACAACATGGTTGGACAACATAAGGATTAGTGACAGAGGTCGAGGGAGTGAGCTTTAAAAACAGAAAGGGCAAGCAGAAAATGACTCTGTCGACTACAAAGGGGGGAAATAAGGACATGGCCGACAAAAATAATGAAAATGGGGCAAGGGTACAGACTCGGGTAAATCAACACATGCCTATGTGCCTTGACAACTTCATGTGATAACACACAGATAGGGGAATACGATGTGGATAATGTTATTCTCGACTTAGGATCAGATGTGAATGTACTACCTAAGAAGACATGGGAGATGATGGGAGAACCTGAATTGATATGGTCCCCTTTCCAGTTAAGGCTCATAAATAAACATAAGATAGTCCCGATTGGGTGAATGAAGAAGGTACCTGTAAACATATATGGGGTATGAAGCATGGAATATTTTGAAGTTATTGAGATCGTAGACGATAGTCAACCATATCCTACTTTAATGGGACTGGAATGGGAGGTTTATAACCAAAAAATTATTAACTTGAAAAGAAGGGAGATGATATTCGAGGTGGGGGATCTAAAGGTTAATTCACCCTTGGACCCGTCAGAAGGGAAGAGATATACAAAGTTAGTAAGAGAGAACAATGTGGAAAATTTATATAATCTGACTACGTGGATGGAGGATTATGTCGAACCAACAACAGATGGGGTGCTCAGTTGGAGAAGTTTCAGTTCGTGCGCATCAGATTCAAAAGTTGGTCTAGAGAATTGGCAACAGAGGATGCATGAATTATCAACTAGAAGATGTGTCGGTATAAACCGATCCTTTCATTGGATTGGCACAAAACTATCTGACCCACCCATGTACGATGGACTAACTGAAGTTAATATGTTTATAAAATCATTTGAATTACAAGTACCTGAACAACAGAGGTTGTTAGCACTAGATGTATTCCTAAAAGAAACTCCAACTAGATGGTGGTTTGTGCTCATAAATAATATTAAGGAATGGAAACAATGAAGTAGACTCGTGGAGATACGCTTTGGACCTAAAGAAAAAGTAAGTGTGAAGAAATACACAAGAGAAAGTGACCCAGTGGATCACGTGGAAAATTGTAAGGCGTTATGGCGTTTAGTATCATAAATGGAATGGATGCATCGATTCATCCACACATTGGATACAATCTCAAGGAATTGGTATTTAGAATCAGAGATGCACAAAGAGACAACAACATGGGAAGGATTGGTCCAGAGATTCAAAGTCACGTTCACATTTGAACATGAATCTCCCTTCGTACAAGCAACACTACAGGCCATTCGAACAAAGATCTTCTCGAAGGTAGAATCGGTTGAAGAAGAACTCTTACACACGGTGCACACAACCAAACTGACCATTGATGAAAGAGCATCGTAAGCGAGCCAACAAAGCAAGCGCAAAGATGAAAGACAGCTGGAATTGCACCAACACATATTTTGAGACATTTTGAATTTGAATGAAGAAACATTAATTTAATAGTTAGGAGGACGTGTTTGCATTTATGTTTTGGAGATTGTAAACAGATCTTGAGCGTTGCTCTCATCTGTCGGATATGGAGGCATTTAATTGAAATAAATGTAAAGTAGGTAGATTTTAATTCCGATTATATAGCTAGAGATGAAAGAGGGAAAACTCTGGAAATCTCCCTCGTAGTCATTGTATTGTAATCAATAATTCTCATTGTAAGTTGTAGAGTTGTAGAGAGCAGAGAGAAGAACAGAGATTGTAGGATTGTATAAGCAGATAGTTGTTGCTATTGAACCATGTACAGGAGCACTGGAATTAATATAAGAATGCTTTGATTCCATTTCATGGTGTTGTGGTGGTTGTTGTTTACATCTATTTTAATGGTATGTTTACAGTTTTTATTATATTCTCTGTTATGCATTTGTTTCAATGATATGTGTTTGTACGCTCTTGATTTCATGTTGAATTTATGAAGTCTCTGAGAGGAGAAGTATGAGTTTCAATTGTTTCTCGTCCTGAGGATTTCTGCAAGGAGTGCAATGGAGGTCCGCATAGAGTGCGTTGACAGAGTTCTGAGTTTTATCTCATAAAATCTCAGGAGGGATACCGTTGTTCTCATACCCGCTGGAGTGCAGGTATCGCACAGAGTCATGCAAGGTGTGCACCGGATTTGAAGTCTTAGACTTTTCCAACCGAGGAGAAAGGTTGAATAACTATTGTTGCAGAGAAGTGCACAGAGTTGAAGAGTGAAATAACCATGGGTTATTGTGAATGTCGCAAGGTGTGCGTGCAAGGATCCTTAGATTCCAGGAGCTACAAAGAGATTCCAAATTTATAAGGGTCAGAACCTTTGAAGTTTTCAAAGGAAGAACGAGGTCCAGAGTCACCTCACAGAAGTTAAGATCAGAAGAAAAGATGCCAAGGTATTTTAGGAGTCTTTGGGGAATTTTAATAGATAGTTGAAATTCTCAGAGGGAGAACCACCGAAGTTCCGTAAACCGTTGAATCTTGCTGACCAGCGGGAAGATTAAGGATGAGTGTCTTTCAACACTCATAAGCTTAAGAGGGATAGTGGTCATTGGATCCAGATCAACGAGGGTCGTTGATCACGTGCTTGAATTCGCCATTTCGGAAGTCAGACGTGGAATATGTTGTGACTCGGAGTTGAGAGTTGCGAAGTCCCGATAGGATCAGGACCGTCAAATCATGGGGAGATCAGATCTGTTGATCATGATGAGGAATCACCACGATTTCGGCTACTGTTGAAGGGTGTTGCTACATTTCGGATCGCCGATAAGATAAATTACGAAGTGTCGAAATATTTGGGCCCCGGGTTTTAAACAGAGGTCACATTAAGTCAATTCGGGGATTAACGAGCCAAAGGGACTCACATCAGTGATCGCGAAGTCACAAAAACCGAAATACTTTTCGGGTGAATATTGTGGTCACATCAACTGATCACGTGGGTAAGAGTTGGCGCTTAGTGCTTATTCGCACAGGTGTAACTTCTAAGAAGGACATGTGGATAAACACTTGTGTGTGGGAGGACCTGTGGATAGACACTTGTGTGTGGGAGATTCTTGTGGGGAATAAAGGAGTCAATCAAACTCAAAGGGATATTAAGAATGATCCTAGACTGGGAGGTCATGCAGAACTTGTTGAGGTAGGGGTGTTGCATCAAGGTGGTATCAGAGCCTACAATCTTTGTTTTTTGTAAGTAAGGGAGACATAAGGCAAGTTGGGATTTGAATTATGCATGGGACAGATTTGAACAATGTCACCCAGAAGATGTCAAGATAGACCAATGCCCGATCCAGCCGTGGAAAGGGAAATGAGAGAACTTTGTGCTCGATTGGATGCTATGGAGACAGCACAGAGACGGACAATTGATGCTGGAGATGTCAGTGAATACGAAAGTGAAAATGAGGCTAGAGCTGAAGAAGAAGTTGCAGTTGAGGATGTTGCAGAAGAATGTATATTCAGAGTTGTTGCAAGAATAGGAGCCAGGGCAAAGATGGACATTCCAATGTATGAAGGAAACTTAGACGTTGAGGAGCTGCTAGATTGGTTTAGAGCTCTGGACAAATACTTCGACTATGAGGATGTTGAGGAAGATAAGAAAGTAAAACATGTCGTCACTAGACTTAAAGGGCATGCAACACCTTGGTGGAATGAACTACAAGATGATAGGCATTACAAAGGCAAACAAAGAATCAAAAGCTAGGATAGAATGGTTGCAAAGATGAAAGCCAAATTTATACCTAGGGACTACCAGATTAATATGTTTCGAAGAATGCAAAACTTGAGACAGAAGGGGATGACAGTGAAGGAATACATTGAGGAGTTCTACAAATTAAACATTAGAGAAGTTCATCGAGAGAGTGATGATGAGAAGGTCGCCAGATACATGAATGGTCTGAGATATGACATTCAAGACGAAATGAGCATGACGACGATTAGAAATGTGGAAGATGCTTATCAGATTGCTCTGAAGGCTGAAGAAAAATTGGCCCGAAAACAAAATCAAAGAGGCAGAGGAAGAATTCAGAGCAGAGGCAAAGCAATTGCCCAGGATAGAGTACAAAAGCTGAAGGAGGAAGAAAATAAACCTCATACTCACCCAAAAAGAGGAGGAAGTTCACAAGGAAGACAATTTGCCGACAAAAATACTTTTCCGCGAGCCAGAGGAAGAGGAAGAGGCATAGGTGGTGAGATAAAATGTTTTGTCTGTGGAAAGATCGCACATAAGTCTTATGAATGTCCTGACAGGAAAAGAGATGGAGGCAAAGCTCACATTTCCGAAGCACAAAGGTGAAATGTTGAGGTAGAAGATGCAGAAGGTGGAAGATCCTTAATGATGAGGAAAATTATCTTAAATCCAGAGAAGGAGGTGGAGAATCCAGTCCAGAGGAACAGTTTATTTAAAACTACTTGCAAGACCAAGGATAGGGTATGCAAGGTAATAGTGGACAGTGGAAGTACAGATAATCTAGTGTCCACAGAAATGGTGAAAAATATGGAATTGGAGACAGTTGCACATCCGAGCCCATACAAAATCTCATGGTTGCAAAAAGGACATCAGGTAACAGTCACTAAACAATGTTTATTTGAATTTAATATAGGGGGTTACAGATATGAAATCTTAGGTGATGTTATACCCATGGATGTATGTCATATTTTTTTGGGTAGACCATGGCAATATGACAGAAATGTTGTTCATGATAGGAGAAGGAACACATACACCTTGGAGAAGAATGGTAGGACGCATATGTTGCTACCAATTAAGGACAAGGAGGTAAAAACAAAGACAATCAATACTATACTTCTCATGAGTGGGAAGGAGCTTCTTGACGAAGTCAAGAAAGAAGAAGACATGCAGTTTGTTATAGTGAGAAAACCCAGATGCATTCTAACAAGTACCAGGATAGATGATCTATCGGAGGAAATTCAGGAACTGCTGGAGAATTTTGTTGATATCGTGGTGGACAATTTATCTTGTTCGTTTCCACCTATCAGAAGTATAAGCCATCACATTGACCTTATACCAGGAGTGAGTTTACCAAACAAAGAAGCGTACAGACTGACATCGCAGGAGAATGAAGAAGTCAAGAAGCAAGTCCAGGATTTGATGGACAAAGGATTGGTTAGAGAAAGATTGAGTCCATGCATTGTACCTACAGTGTTAAGTCCGAAGAAAGATGGTGAATGGAGAATGTGTATAGACTCAAGAGCTATAAACAAAATCACCATCAAGTATATATTTCCTTTACCCGGGATGGATGACTTGATGGATTGTTTGAGTGGAGCAAATTTTTTTTCAAAATTTGACTTGAAAAACGGATATCACCATATTCGAATCAGGGAAGGTGATGAATGGAAGACAACATTCAAAATGAATGAAGGACTGTATGAATGGCTTGTCATGCCAGTTGGTTTGACGAATGCACCAAGTACTTTCATGAGGTTGATTAATGAAGTCTTGAAAGATTTCATTGGTAAGTTTGTGATTGTGTATCTTGATGATATACTGATCTTCAGTAAGACTGAGGAAGAACATTTGAAACACTTAGCTTCAGTAATGAGGAGGTTGTAGCAAGAGAAGTTGTTGATAAATCTAAAGAAGTCGTCTTTCATGAAGAAAGAACTCATTTATTTGAGGTTTGTGATCTCTTTAAACGAGTTGAAGATGGTGTTAAGAACCAAATATCAATATAGCATAGAAAAACCTCAGAAAAAGTACTCAACGCCTTGAAAAAGAGATAATTTCAGATAATAAGATTCTTCGAGGGGGCAACCTCCTTTTACCCCACTTAAATGTTCAAGTACAAGATGATTCAAAATGAAAATGTCTCCTTGGTATATATAGGAGACTAGGAGGTATAATTACAACTAATGGCCTAAAGC
>SNQJ01S0007833.1:0-10660 GCA_010110895.2 Picea sitchensis | reverse complement strand
TAGGAGACTAGGAGGTATAATTACAACTAATGGCCTAAAGCCGACATAAATAAAATAACATTACTAATATAATATGCCCCAATTAAGGGGTAATGAGCCAATATTAGGGATTAATAGATGGATCCTGAGAAAGTAAAAACAATCAGAGATTGGCCATCGCCAAAGAATATTTTTGAAGTTCAAAGCTTCCATGGATTGGCTAGTTTTTACAGGAAGTTCATCAGAAATTTTAGTGGAATTTCTACGCCAATGATGGACATAGTCAAGAAAAGACATAAATCTTTTCATTGGACAGAGGATGCAGATAAAAGTTTTAAGTTGTTGAAGGATAAAATAACTGGACAACTAGTTTTGGTTCTGCTAGATTTCAGTAAAACATTCCAAGTCAGATGTGACGCAAGTGGATTCGCGATTGGAGCAGTCTTGAGTCAAGACAATAGACCGATTACATACTTCATTGAGAAGTTGAACGATGCCAAAGTGAAATATTCCACATATGATAAAGAATTTTATGAAATCATACAAGCATTAAAGAAATGGAGGCACTACTTGATTCCGAAAGAGTTTGTCTTGTATAGTGACAACCATGCTTTACAATTCATAACTCGACAAGAGAATCTAAACGAGAAACACGCGAAATGGGTTGAATATATGAAGAATTTTACTTTTGTTATAAAGCACATTTCTGGAACTGCTAACAAAGTTGTTGATGCGTTGAGCAGGAAATGTTTGATTCTGCAGGAGTTTCATGTGAAGACCTTAGGTTTTGCTAGCCTTAAGGACATGTACAGAGATGATGCAGATTTTAAAGATGCTTATGAAGCATGTGAGAATCCAGTTCTCATAGATAGAAGCTAGTAGATCGAGTATTTGATTCAGGATGGATTGTTATACAAGGGAAATCAGTTGTGTGTTTCGAAGGGTTCCATGAGAGAGAATCTTCTGAAGGAAAAACATAGTGGGAGACTGGCTGGACATTTCGGCCATGAAAAAACATTCGCGCAACTGAACAGCTTATATTTTTGGCCAGGGATGAGGACAGATGTCAAGAAATTTGTGAACAGATGCAGAGTTTTCCAGCATGCAAAGGGGAAAAGACAGAATATCGGGTTGTATCAACCATTGTCGATACCAAAGAGGCCATGGGATGCGGTAAGCATGGATTTTGTGTTAGGACTGTCGAGGACACAGAGGGATTGTGACTCCATATTTGTGGTAGTCGATAGATTTTCTAAAATGGCACATTTCATTCCATGTAAGAAAACCAATGATGCAACTCACATTGCAAACCTGTTTTTCAAGGAATTTGTTAGACTTCATGGCTTACCCAGGAGTATTGTTTCGAACAGGGATACCAAATTTCTTGGTCATTTCTAGAGAACATTATGGAAGAAGATAGGGACAGAATTCTCTTTTAGCTCAGTATATCACCCTCGGACGGATGGACAGACCGAGGTAGTGAACCGAAGTTTGGGAGATTTATTGAGGAGTTTAGTAGATGAACATCACAGTCAATGGGATCAGATTTTGCCACGGGCAGAATTTGCATATAACAACTCACCTAACCAGAGCACAAGACAGATCCCATTTCAGATTATGTATGGAATGCAACCGAGAGGAGTATTTGAATTGAGGGACTTAGAGCAGAATGAATTCAGAAGTGCTAGAGCAGAGGATTTTGCAACAGAGATGCAAGATCTCCACAGCAAAATCAAAGAGCAGTTAAAGAATTCCAACCAGGAATATAAGAATAGAGAAGATCAACACGGGAGAGAACTTCAGTTTGACGTAGTTGATTTGGTTCTAGTGAATCTCATAAAATAAAGGTTCCCAAGGGGAACGTATAATAAGTTGAAGATGAAGAAGATAGGGTCGTGCATGATTTTGTGGAAATTTGAGGCAAATGCTTATGAGATAGAATTGCCAAATGATGTGGGCATCTCGCCCATATTCAATGTAGCAGATCTATATCCTTACAGAGCCGATGGAGCATAGGGATCAAAGAATCAGAAAGAAATCCAGTGGGTTAGATAGATGCATGTAGTTGAAAAACCACAGATGGAAAAGATAATTGACCAGAGAGATGGGAAGAAGACTCGAAGAAAATAATATTTTGAGTATTTGATAAAATGAAAGGGACACCCAATTGAGAATGCTAGTTGGGAAAGTGAAGCAGATATCCAAAAACATGGATAGACAGTGCAGGAGCTCATGAACAGGAGTTCATGAATTTTTCAGCCAAGGGAGTATGATGCAGGAGCATCCTAAGCGAGCCAACAAAGCAAGTGCAAAGGTGAAAGACGGATGGAATTGCACCAATACATATTTTGAGACATTTTGAATTTGAATGAAAGAACATTAATGTAATAGTTAGGAGGACATATTTGCATTTATGTTTTGGAGATTGTAAACAGATCTTGAGCATTACTCTCATCTGTCGGATATGGAGGCATTTAATTGAAATAAATGTAAAGTAGGTATCTTTTAATTCTGATTAGATGGCTAGAGTTGAAAGGGGGAAAACTCTAGAAAGATCCCTCGTAGGCATTGTATTGTAATCAGTAATTCTCATTGTAAGCTGTAGAGTTGTAGAGAGCAGAGAAAAGAACATATATTATAGGATTGTATAAGAAGATAGTTGTTGCTATTGAACCATGTATAGGAGCACTGGAATTAATATCTCCTGCTTGACCATACTTCACCCAAGCAGGTCTTTTCACAACCAAGCAGAGCGGGTAAACCTAATATAATAATGCTTTGATTCCATTTCATTGTGTTGTGGTGGTTGTTGTTTACATCTATTTTAATGGTATGTTTATAGTTTTTCTTGTGTTCTCTATTATGCATTTGTTTCAATGTTATGTGTGTGTACGCTCTTGATTTCATGTTGAATGTATGAAGTCTATGAGAGGAGAAGTATTAGTTTCAATTGTTTCTCGTCATGAGGATTTATGCAAGGAGTGCAATGGAGGTCCGCATAGAGTATGTTGACAGAGTTCTGAGTTTTATCTCAGAAAATCTCATGAGGGATATCGTTGTTCTCATACCCGTTGGAGTGTAGGTATCGCACAGAGTTGTGCAAGGTGTGCACCGATGAGTTGAAGTCTTAGACTTTTCCAACCAAGGATAAAGGTTGAAGAACTGTTGTTGCAGAGAAGTGCACGGAGTTGAAGAGTGAAATAACCAGGGGTTATTGTGAATGTCTCAAGGTGTGCATGCGGGGATCCTTAGATTCCAGGAGTTACATAAAACCACATTTGCAACAAAATGGGGAAGTTATCAATACATGATGATGCCATTTGGATTAAAGAATTCCCATGCAGTGTTTTCTAGAGTGGTTGTGGCCGCATTCAAAGAGTTCATCCATAAATTTTTGGAAGTTTACTTAGACGATTGGACGATATTCATTCTACTACGGGATCATATCAAATTTCTTTGGATCATGTTATATCGATGCATATAGTATCATATTTCACTGAACTTAAAGAAATGCATCTTTCTAGAACCATTCAGAATTCTACTAGGGCATATCGTATGCAAGCAAGCCCTATTGGTTGACCCAGCCAAGATTTTCCTTATTATGGAATTAGCGCCACCGACCTCAGTTAGATAGCTACGAGCTACTTTGGGCCATACAAGGTATTACATGAATTTTATTAAAGGCTATGCACAGATTACAACACCCATGGAAGAGATGTTGAATAAAGAAGTCAAGTTCCAATGGAATGAGGATTTCCAGAAGGGGTTGGACACACTGAATCAAAGACTGGTCACTTGTAACATCCAAGTTTTAACCCCTATGAACTATAATGTATTATGTAATTGTGACTTAGGCTGGTGAGCTGGTAAAGTTGAAAAAGGGTCAGAGTGCATAGGAAATGTAATACTTCATATACATTAATAAAATACACCATTGGCTGCAAGACAAACAAGGACAAAAGAGATAGGGGGCTATCATTCCAGGAGAGAGGGGGCTTGAGGGGATAAGTATTTTTATTATTATTTTATTTTACCCATAATTGATTTTATGGAGAAAAGGGGTTACATGAGATTCTTGGGAGGGAGGCCATATGGCTATTGTTTTCATGCAATTTAAACATCCCTTGGGGGTTCTTTGGGTCTTCTTCGTATTTCTTCCCCTTGTTCTACTTCTTCCTTTTTCCTCACTCATTCTGGCTATTTTTGTGTGCTCTTGGTCTGAGCATGGATACAAATGGTTGTTTGGGTGGATCTTGGTTAAGTTTTCTCACAATTTTGAATCCTGATAATCCCAGCATGGACATTCTTGCCCAAAAGCACTGGATCCTTGGAAGGAGATGGGAATCTTGAGGGACTGCATGAGAGAGAAGGGGGTCCATTCTCTTGGGTTGTGCAAGATGGGTAGGAGAGGGCTGGTGTACTTTGGATTTTTGTGAGTGTTGGAAGGCCTGTGATGGCTTGAGTATTGAAAATCTTGTTAGTTATGAGATTGATGCCAGTTCGGATATAACTGTCCATAGCTGGGAATCCTTGGATTTTCCGGCAGGGAGATTTCTTGACCAGTAGCACTGGATCCCTGTAGAGAAATGAAACAACCTCAGGGACTGCATGACAGAGAAAGGTGTTCATTTATTTGGGTTGTGCAGGCTTAGGGGGAAAGAGACATGGAATTTTGGACTTGTTGTGAGGTTGGGAAACTTGAGAGCTAGTTAGCCAACTATTGTGTGTTTAGACTTATCCTAAGACCCGTCCTTGTGGATTCATATCCCTGGCTTGGGGTTGACCTACTGTTGAGAGTAAAATAAAAATAGTGTCTATGGTTGGGAGGAACGTCCTTGGTCTGCAGCCAGTTGGTGAACGTTTACTTGCAAAGATAAGTGCTCTCTGTGTTCTCTCTGTAATGTTTATTTCCATTTTGTATTTAATTATCTCTGAGATATGTATTTTTAATGTTCTTGTCTGCTGGTTAATTGTTGTGCATGGCACGTTGTTTACCGATTTATGCTATAGTAGGGATATTTTCTTATGCATGTGATATTCATGCCTCTTAATTAACTTAGAAGTGATTCGAATTGAGATAATTCATTGTGAAGTGAGTCCCTGGACTGCAGTGTGCCTCGCCTGCGGGTGGTTGGGTGTGTTGCAGTTGGATTAAGTGGCATAGCCCGACCTGTGGGTGGTTGGGTATGTTACATCACTACACGCATTTTAGTCTTTCCATATTGGGGAAAAGAGTTTCATGTCCATGTCAATGCATAATCCATTGCATCAGGCGTATTACAATCAAAACTGGGTGATGGCGCAATTAATCATTTGATTGCACTCACGAGTAGGAAATTGTCTATATCTGAAAAAAATTATACTAGTACTGAACAAGAAGGCCTACCCATGGTATATGTGCTCCAGAAGTTCAGAAACTACCTACTTGGGTCTCACTCCAAGATGTACACAGACCATTATGCATTAAAATACTTAGTCAATAAGCTCGTCTTAGGAGGAAGAATATGCAGATGGTTGTTACTATTTCAGGAATATGATTTTGAGGTCATCGTAAAACCCGAGAAACTGAATGCAGGACCATATCATCTCTCATGGATATTGACAGGAGAGGATGCAGATAATTTGGATGATAATTTCCTGGATGTGCAGTTATTCACAGTCGGAATGGTGGATGATTATTTTGCGGACATTGTGGAGTTTCTACATACAGGTGCAGCTCCCTCTGACACGACGGTGGTGCAAAAGAAACAATTGGTAGTCAAGAAAAAAAACTATCAACTAATTGCAGGGAACTTGTATAAGTTAGGGGCAGATGGAATCCTGAGGCATTGCGCAATGGAACACGAAAGAACAACCATATTGGAGGAAGCACACAACGAGATTGTTGGAGGACATTATGTAGGCAAAGCAATGACATAGAATATTTTATGTGCAGGGATTTGGTGGCCTACACTATTCAAAGACGCAAAGGAGTATTGTCAGTCTTGTGATGTATGGAAAAGAGTGGGTAAACCATATTGACGTGATGAAATGCCCTTAAATGCACAAGTTACATTGCAAGAATTCGATAAGTGGGATATTGATTTTGTGGGTTCGATCAACCCACAAGCAAGGAGATCAAGAGAAAGGTACATCATCACTGGGACTGAGTATTTAACCAGGTGGGAAGAAGAAACATATGTTACTGATTTCATTGTAGATACTACCGTGCGGTTTCTATTTGAGAATGTAGTCACCAGGTTTGGATGTCTGTGCATACTACTTAGCGACCAAGTTACACTCTTTCTTAACCAAACAATTGTTGCATTAAATGAGGAATTTCAGATTCATCATCATAAAAGTACACCATATCACCCTCAGGCTAATGGCACAGTAGAAGCTTTCAATAAAATTTTAGATAATGTGTTGACCAAGACCTGCAATGTTGGAAGAGATGATTGGGACTTACGCATCCCTGTGATACTATGGGCATACAAAACTACAAGTAAGAAGTTAATAGGGAAGACACTGTTGTGGTTGGTCTGTGGATAGGAAGCAATAATGCCAATGGATTTCATTTTACCTAGTATGTTCATTGCATCCATCACAGAGATTTTGAATGTAGGTGCAATACAGGAGAGATTGGCGCAGTTAGTCTAGCTAGAGGAGGACAGGTTTTAGCCAGATTCCATCAATAGGTGCATAAATCCAAATAGAAGGCCTAGCGTGATCGACATATTAAGACCAATAAATTCCAATTTGATGACATGGTACTTCTCTACGATAGTAAGTATCTACAACAACCAGGGAAGTTTTACATGCACTGGTTAGGGCCATATGTGATCCAATAGATAATAGATACAAGTGTTGCGCAGTTGGGAACTTTGGATGAATAGATATTGGATGTAATGGTGAATGGAAGTCAATTAAAGCTCTATAGAGACAACCGACCGTTTGCATATTGACCTGTGCAGCGTAGAAACCCCTATATTATAGTAGATGTACCATAGTAGCAATAAAAACTACATAAAAAGTAGAAAAGGGGAAAAAACATAAAAAGTTAGTGATAGTATAAAGGAAGAGAGTGAGGATAATCCCAAGGTATCATGAACTTGTGTAGTTGGACTAATCATCTTACAAGAAGTAAACACTACATCAAAGTTCCATGAGAATATAGCGACAAGATTTCCTGCGATGGGCAACACATTATTGTGCAGGGAGGCACACAAATACTATTAAATACAGTCATGCACAAAAAAGACAGTTGGACGACCAACATGACGAGTCATTAAAGCATTGTAGCAGCATTAAATCCGAAAAATCTGTTGAAAATATTGGAGTGATCAATAGTACATAAGGAGGATCATAAGGTGGATTTGGCACTTAAAGAGCATGTAGTTAACCAAATACCCACTTCAATGCCATATTGGACAAGGCATTTAAGGCAAGATAAGACATATCTACTTGGCACGAACGCACCATAAACTAAGTGGGAAGGAATTTCTAAGTTATATTTTTCATGCAAGCCTGAGAGAACATAGCAGAGTGGGCCATGATAAGTTACAGTGACTCGCACAAAGATAGAGAGCTCATCTGCAAGATTAGCAGATATCAAAAATGGAACCACCGAGAGTAGGAGCACCCTTCAATGCAACAAGAAAACAGTCCAAGCAACGAGTAGATGTTGAGGTTGAAGAAATGCCTGGACCTTCGGCCCTGACACCTCCAGAAATGTTTTACACAGATTATTTGCCTCTGAGGATGGATGATGCGCCCTTAATCACAGTACCATTGAATGCCAAATATCCATTACCCATAGCACCAATCTTGAAGGGTGTTAGGAAAGACGAGGAAATTCTCATCAAAGTGGCCAACTTGAAGTTTATGGATCATGACATCAAAGACATGCAGAAGTTCTCTGAGTTGGTTAGGGATAAATATTTATGCACAAAGATAGACCTCACTACAATAAAAACTCAGGTGGAAGTGCAGGCATGGGAATTAGGTCTGGAGAAAGACGGGATACTTAAGTTGTTCGAAATTCCACATTTCAGATGGAGTATCAAAATCAATGCATGTGTCAAGGTATTTCTCAATTGCTTCCATGGGGGAACACTTTGTCTAGATCCCCTAGTTTCAATTGATACAACACTAATTGCACACATTACAGGGTTTAGCAAGGCAAGCGAAGACCCGACCTTACTTTTTATCAAAATGGGAGAGAGGGCCCTCTCTGAGACCATCAAAGACAAGTACGATACATTCCAAGGAAAATGTAGTCTGGATGTAAAGAGCATCCGTAACCAAGAGGTCAAGTTCATGATGTAGGTTTTGGCCTACAATTTATTACGTAAATTTTGAAAGGATGAGGTCCCAACAGTCGTCATCACCATGACAGAGAGATGCAAGGAAGGCATGTAGATGAACTGGTCAACTTTCCTCGTAAACCAATTCTTGCAAGACTGCACAGAATCCCAGGAAAAAGGCATGGAATTTCAGTATGTGTGGCTACTTATTCTTATTGCGTTGGTTGGATGGTAGGAGCCTACATTCTACTAGTGCATTTGAGTTTTAGGTCACAGACCCTATGCTTCTAGATATTCCAACTTATGACATTCTACCATAAAGTGACGACAAACGGATACCAACATTGTTTTTTACTCATATTTACAATTAATCACAAAAGTGGTAGAGACTACAGTACGAATTCCCAAGGAAGCCATTATCACCTACCAGGACGTTGTGTGGTTTAGAGCAAGCATGCACCACCTCAATGTGCAAGCTAAGAAGGATCATGCATGATAGGAAATGCCAACCAATTATCAGCTAACATTGGAAGAGGTGCACGCCATCATCAATGACTCGGAGGATGAATGGAAGAACCCAGATAACAAGCCACAATCCTCCCAGGAGGAAGAATACAAAGGAATACGCGAGGAGGAAGAGGATCAAATCCAGACAAATGGCATGTAAAAAAACCTAGAAAAAACAAAAATCCCTGAAGTTGGCCTCAAAAGGAAACATTAAGAGCCACAACAAACTGGAGGGACGCCAGAGAAGACAAGGGGAGCATGAAAGAAATAAAAATCACAATGACAAGATCCCTTTTTCATTTTGATTGATGATGATATGGAGCACATTGGGGACTTGATATGATATTCCACTAAATATTTGTGGGGGGAAGCTACGACAAAGCCCGAAGATCACCAGAAGAAGGTCCAGGATCAGCTGGGAGTTCTGTAATAGCTGTTAGAAACAACATGCGTTGTGAAAGTCCCTAAGATAGGGGACGACCCATCCACAACACACAGGACAATCGACGTAGGTGCACATGAATCTTTAATCCAAACCTCGGGGGAGTATCTCACTATACAACTTGAGGAAGTCACATTGGAGTTTCCAGCGGGGGTATTGCAGGAACAACTTGCAGCTTTAGGCCAACTTAATATCATGGTCTCCATATTACCCATTCATAGGATATAGGAACAACAAGAAAAGTTGGTGTAGGAGATACGATATCGAGGCGACACTACACACCAATATTTATTCAAATTAACAGACGAAAGCACCCACATACAAACGTAGTATGATATGGCCCTGCGGAAAAACAAAGAACTAGAAGACAGAATGGAAGAAATTTTGAAGACCCAAGAGACTGCAAAAGGAAGGGAAACAAAATCCGAAAAGGAGAAGGATAATGTGGATGCTATGGTACAGAGGACCCAGGCCATTGTCCAAAATTTATACAAGAAAGTACCTGACGTCCCCCTGGTCGTCGAGGCCACCATGGAGGAATAATTGTTGAAAATTGTGGATGTTATGAAGAAATTTCAAGAGAAGGTCCGAGATACCCAACAACAGACCACACCAGGAACACCACCTGAGGTGCACGAGGGTATATTGTGGACGACAACAATAATTGTTGCCACGATTAAGAAATTTGAAGATGATTGCGCTCGCCTTTGCGAGGAAAGCACGAAAGTCTGGGAAGAACTCATGGTGGACCTAGAAATGCAGGCCATAGAGGACAAACTATGAGCAGTGCAAGAACAAGCCAATAAGGAAATCAAAAGGGAAACAACATTACCACTAGTCGAGCACATGGCAACCATTTTGGTGCAGCGCCAAACATATGTTGAAGTAGACTGACTGAGGGACCAACAGAAGGTCCTAGAACAAAGACTTGGACCTAGGCAGGAGGAAGCGATCAAGATTATTGGAGACTTTTCCACTATCCAGGAGAAGGTCAAGCAAGTTGTGGCTGATATAGAGAATAAACTACACGATTTGACCGAGAAGGCCACCAAGGAGATCACCGCTAAAAAGGCCACCATCGTCTCAGAGGTCGAAGCAGCTAAGGTTGTCATGCAATAGTTCATTGCAACATGAAAGAACATGCAATAGGCCCGAGTGGATCGGGACGAGCGATAGGTGAGTGTTGGGGACATGTTGGATAAGCAATTTTGGATATAACTTTGGGAAGAATCTAATTACGAATAAAGCGCGCAAAAGGAAGGAATCGTGCAGAAAAAAGGTGTAACACATCCACTATCATAATTTAAAATTTTTGGGTTAATTTCCCACAATTGAGAAATTCCCACAAACCTGCCTTAGCGAAATGCAAATCCCTGGTTCACTATCGGGATTCAGGGTTTCTAATGTCAAAACTCATTCACCCCCATGACTCGCGATCCTCCAAATC
>SNQJ01S0007832.1:504003-514330 GCA_010110895.2 Picea sitchensis | reverse complement strand
TGGGTAGGTAAAATGTTGTCTTTGTACTACACACTTGATTCTCTAAAGAACATGTGTAACTACTATATGGTTGATATGTTTGTAACTATAACTTACTTGTATTTCCAATTTTTATGAAGGTTGTTAGTGCACTATGGGTCTATTAACATTTGTAGATATTTTTGGATCGCAGAGAAATCAATATTGATCATACCATTAAGGTGGAATCAATATTTGATCAAGGAAACTTGAGAAAGCTTACTATGGTGAAGTTTGAGCATTAACTTCCTTTCAAGAGGTCAATGCTTCCTTATGATTCGTGTAAGGGTGTGTACCACTTGAATTGACTTAATGACAATGATGGCTCCACTAATCAATGACCTGCTTTATACAGCATGTCGACCACTTCTTTGAGGAATTGAACTTTGGTGGGGGATATAACATTATCCTGTTGTCACCAACCTAGTTATCCTCTTGCTTCATGAGGTAACAAGTCCAGTCTCATGGTAAGTGTCACTTTAATATTTGAATCATTTGAGCATGCTTCAAAGAGTCTTGTCTTGATTATGGAACATTTGCTTGGAAATTATATATTTTTCCTTATTTCACCTTGGTGGTTGACATGGTATCCTAGTAAGTTGGTTACCCTCGGGAAAATGGGTTGCTACTGGGGGGTCTCCTTGAAGGTTCATCATACCATTTCCACTAATACTTACCACATTCCACACTTCTTCCCCTCCATTTCCTCATCTTTTGGGTTTCTGGGCTCATTGACCCCAAGAGGGGCTTGTACCTTATTTCATGGGAACAAGGGGTTGAATGCCCAGAGGCGTTGCATCTAGCACTGTAAAAATAAAGAGCAATAATTTATCCTTCTATATGCCCACCCTAAGGTCCTAATATCCATGAAACACTTCTCCATAAAAATGAAGGACCTTTAAAAATAAAATAAACAAAAGGTGTCCCGCTTGATGAGGGAATGCATTGTGGCATCCTCTAATTTCTAGTCAATATGGAATTAAATGTGTCTTAACTTCAAGTGGATTTGTGGTTATATTTTTCTTTCCATTTCACATAACACTCAATGTTCAGAGCATAAAAAAATAAACGAAAATAAAGGGTTTGGAAAAATGTTGCATTGCAAATGAAGGGATGCAACACACCCTCTCTAAAGGCACCCATAAATGAGACAATACGAGCCCTTGATATGTTAATAACCCCATGACCAAGAGTAATTCCTCCAATCCACCTCATACAAATTACATGGTCTAGAGAGGGTATTCTTGGGAAAATTCCTTGACTTGGGGATTGGCCTACCCAATAAGGCACCATGATGACACCTCTCCCATACCTAAATTTGGAAAAGTTTATAAGGTCTTTGAGCATTTGTTTAATTTGAAAGTGAGGACTTAATTCACTTGTTAGAGTGGTTCTTTTATTAAATGTGGCTTACTTGGAATGATTCACATGAATTATGGACCCTTGGAGGGCATATTGTTTTGTCTTTGCAGGACCTTTCCTGGTGAAAGTCATTCATGAAGGGACTAAGCCACTTGGACCTTCATAAGGGCATGAAATCCCATTGGATGGATGTTGCGCCCCACACATTGGAGGCCTATGATGATGAATGTTTCACCTTGGATGACGTCTCTAGCACATGAACGAGACCCAGAACCATGAAGAGGAGATGACATCACCCTCCTATGCCCAAACGTGCCTCTCTTGCAGCGTGACATCACACATTGAGGATATTGTTGGGTGTAATTTGTGCACTTGGTGGTGTTGTGGGGTTGTGACCCCACACTTTTTCTTGATTTGGGGGATGATATGGCAAGTCATTTTCATTTGAACATAACTCACTTGTGAGGGTTGTCCCTCTCTAAGGAAAATTTTGGCCTCTTTATTTTCTCTTGTGCATTGTGGAAAAAGACTTCTCTTTGGCATTTTGGAGCAAACATATTTGTCTTGAGGCTTTATCTTAGATGAATGTTGATGATATTTGGTAAAAAATAGGGTTTGACATATGTCTTCTTGGATTTTGTGAGTATATTTTTGCAATTGTTTATCTTTGTTCAAGGATTTTAAATTATAAACCCTAGGAGAAGTACAAAGGTGTACACCCTCCACTAGAGATATTTCCTTGTTTGTCTTAGAATTGTTCAATATTTGATATAGGAAGAAGAAGGGCCTACACCCCTGATGCAAAGGCTTGGATAGGGTTGATATTCTAGGAAGTAAGAGGGTTTACACCCTTATAATATATTTCCCTAGTTCAATTTAAATCACTAGAAAATCTTGAGGAAAGGAGGATGACTTGGTTTTGTATGGTTTCAAAACTAAGGTTCAAGTTGGCTCTCTCTCTTGATATTTTTTCTATTATTTGACTCCATTTCCCAAGGATAAATTGTCTTAATTGTATTGGAGAACATAAATTGTTGCATTAGAATACGTGAAAATTACACTTTTGTAATCTTTCATTTTGGGGATGAATTGTGCTCACTTCAAGATATCTTTGTACACTAAGGCGTATTGATTTGTGCGCATTCTATAGTTGTTGTAATTAATTAAATTATACAACCATTAGAGTTGTAGAAAAAATCCTCTTAAAGTCTGTTTTACTCACTTTTCTTATCGCAAAAAATTGCTTGTGAATACTTGAAATTGATATACTTGGAAAGAGCTATAAATTGGTCTATTTACTTGCTAATTTATGTGGTTAGAACTTGCTTCGGTAGAAAAAGTTTTCTACAACCATTGGGTTGTCATATTTTTTATTGATAACACTTGGTTTACATCCCTTTCAACCATCAAAATCGTTGTTTGAATAATGGAATGTTATCTACTAATCAAGGGATTTTATTTCAAACTATTACTTGCTGATTTTGACGATGAAATATTGCAGTTGTTACATTTCATTATTATTGGTATTAATTGCAGTGTGCTGCAATTTTAGGACAACAAGCTTATCTTGTTGATCCTATAGTTTTTTTGGGTTTTATTTCGTGTTATTTGATCTTGGGATTGTTCCGTTGACATTGTTTGTTGCAGGTCTCGATCAAACTTACCTCTCTCACCTTCCCAAGTCATGTTTTTCGATCCCTAAACACTAGACTCATGTTGTGACCTATAGGGGTCTTCCTTTTGACTTCTTGATTTCCCCCCTCTTTCCTCCTAGGGTCACCTGGGACTCCTCCCTTGTGGTAAGTTATTTCATCACTAAAAGAGGGGAGCGTTTATCTAAGGTGACAATGGGTAAATTCTCCCAAGTTGTTACAAATTTGTGGGTTGAGGTTAACTTTTCTTAATCTACACATCATGTGATAACATTTTTGCGTCATTGCTGGGGAGGATTTTGAATCCTTTCTGAGCTCGAAATGACATTGGCAAGATTTTCCCACAAATCCTTTTCCCCAAGCTTTATGGCACAATTGAAGTGTTATTTTAGATAATTGAGTTATGGCACCATGGGACTTTCACCACTCTCAAGATGAGCCATTGTCCAGAACTTATCGTATCAGAAGGAAAATTTTGCAGATGGAAGAGAAAAAAGTTGTTGATGAAGCTATTGAGTGCATGATGAGCCTTATGAAGGAGTTCCTTCAAGAATCTAATGAAGAAAAACTTGGTGAAGCACCTCTTACCGAAGAGAATACCCTTCCAGATGGTGAAATGCTTGAAGAACAAATATATCAAGAAAGTTTCCAAGAATATCCCAATGAATTTTCTCATGCTAAAGGACTGTATGGGACATTGGTGTTTATTTTCCCTCTTGAAGAAGATGAAGTTGTCAAACCTTGCGAAAAATTAATAAGTTCCAATGATGCAGGTAAATTCATTGAGCATCCCTTAGATATAGTTAACAATCATATTGATTATTTCATATGTGCCCGAAAGTGTAGATGGGATATTGGTTGTTTTGGTTTTGATGGAGATCCCATCTACGACATTGAGGGAAGCTTCCAGACAAATAATGTGGAAATATTTCCTTTGGAAGATTGCTTTCCATACACAAACGATCTAGATATTTGGAATCCAAATAATGATAGGATCATTGATTTTTTTCATCCATCCGAGGATGATTGTCACAACATACTCATGATGATGTTTAATCATACCTTGGGGGTTGTGATTCCATTAGTTTTTAGAACTTATATTTGTTATATGACGAATATTTTCAATTACTTTCTTGCTCAAATTTTGATGGATGTAAGGTCATGGATAACTTGGAGCAACCAAAGACTCACACTACAAAGCGACAATATTTTCATTGTGGGGCTTCTTGCAGGGATTTGTGGACGAAGATAAACATATTTTGAGTATGGAGAATTGGTTTTTCTCTAGATCTGAGCTTGTCCCTTATCTGGTATTTTCCTCTATGGGAAATAATATATTCTTCTTGGGATCTCTCATCTTCTCTTAACCTTCAAGGAACATTTGTGTCCTAACTAAGGACAAATATGAGGTGTTTCCTATATCTAGTATCATTATTCAAAGATGGATGAATCAACCTTATGGCTATTCTTTCTAGCAAGATTGTCTCCCTCCCACCCACCTCCATGAGTTTCTTTCTATGATTGATCACATGCGTATTTATGCTCATGATTATTATGTGCTTGAATTATCTTTATTGTATTACATAATTAATCATAGGGGGAGATACCTTGATGGGATGATAAATTGGTTTCATTGGTTGTACGATTTCACCTGACATCTTTAGGACCTGATTTCCATGGGCCTCGAGACCCAAGTAAGTAGGTAGGTCATTTTCTTTTTTGCATTGCATTTGTGTTTTCATGTCATCGTAAGGTAGTTTCATTTAATATGATTTTATTTACATATTTATTTTCTTGCGTTTATTCATAGTTGTTGTGATGCATTTGCATGAATCATTACATGCTAGTTAGAAGTTTTTGAAAAAATGATTTTTTTTTTTGTCAATTTTGAATTTTTGAATTTTTGCTTTTATGAATAAAGGGGTGAGATATCCACCCTCTGATACTCTAATGTTTTTCTTGAGTGTGTGTAGGAAAATTCATACCAAGAGATGATGATGTTCTCAGGTGCTCTACGATGAGCACATGTCCCCATGTAGAAGCCAAATGTTACCCCCCCAACCTAAAGGTAACTAAGGAGATGATGTCGTGAGGCCCGCAGGTAGCATACATGGAGTGTTGTGATCCATATTGATCAGTAGATACCACATTAAGTATACATAGACCCTCCTCTCCACCATGTATCACCACTCATCATCACAACATAACAGTGACTACCATACTAGCTTGGCCCCCAAAGGGCATTAGGTCTTGCTTCATGAGGTAACAAGTCCAGTATCATGGTAAGTGTCACTTTAATATTTGAAGCATTTGAGCATGTTGCAAAGAGTCATGTCTTGATTATGGAACATTTTCTTGACAATTATATATTTTTCCTTATTTCACCTTGGTGGTTGACATGGTATCCTAGTAAGTTGGTCACCCTCAGGAAAAGGGGTTACTATTGGGGGGTCTCCTTGAGGGGTCATCGTCCCATTCCTTCTCATAGTTACCACTTTCCACATTTCTTCCCCTCCATTTCCTCATCTTTTGGGTTTTTTGGTTCATTGACCCTAAGAGGGGCTTGTACCTTATTTCATGGGAAGAAGGGGCCGAAGGCCCAGAGGTGTTGCAGCTAGCATTGTTAAAATCAAGAGATATAATTTATCCTTCTAGATTATTTCCCTAAGGTCCTGAGAGCCATGAAACTCTTCTCCATAAAAATGAATGACCTTTAAAAGGAAAATAAATAAAAGGTGTCCTGCTTGATGGGGGAATGCATTGTGATGTCCTTTAATTTCCAGTGTATATGACACTCAATTTGTTTTAAATTCAAGTGGCATTGTAGTGTTTTTTTTGTTTCCATTACACATAGCACTCAACGTTTAGACCATAAAAAAGAAAGGAAAATAAAGGGATTAGAAAAATGTTGCATTACAAACGAAGGGATGTGACACACTCTCCACAAAGGAAGCCATAAACGAGACAATATGAGCCCTTGATATGCCAAGAACCCCGTGCTCAAGATTATTTTCCCAAATCCACCTCATACCAATTACATGGTCTATAGAGGGTCTTCTTGGGAAACATTCCTTGACTTGGAGATTGGCCTACCCAATAGGGCACCATGACACCCGTCCCATATCTAAATTTGGAAAATTTTATAAGGCCTTTGCGCATTTGTTTAATTTGAAAGGAAGGACCTAATGCACTTGTTTGGGTGGTTCATTTATTAAATGTGGCTTACATGGCACGATTCATGTGACTTGTGGACCCTTGGAGGGCRTATTTTCTTGTCTTTGCAGGACCTTTCCTGATGAAATTCATTCATGAAGGGACTAAGACACTTGGACCTTCATAGGGGCATGAAATCCCATTGGATGGATGTTGCACCCCACACATTGGAGTTATATKATGGTGAACGTTACACCTTGGATGACGTCTCTAACACATGAATGAGACCCARAACCATGAAGAGGAKATGACATCACTCTCATATGCCAAAACATCCCTCTATTGCAGCATRATTCSACACATTGAGGAGATCGTTGGGTGTATTTTGTGCAGTTGTTGGTGTTGTGGGCTTACGACCCCACACTTTTGCTTGATTTGGGGGATGATGTGTCACATTTATAGCATGGCATCCTATCCTTTGGAGGCTTACCTTCACACGTGTCACCTTGGAGAAGAGTCTTGTGGGCTTACATGCCATTATTTTTTCATTTTTCATCAGATTGTAGCCTATGTGGGAAAAAAGAGCAAATCCTTTTTTCCAATTAAGCATTGTAACTTTGGTTTTGACCTAAAATTAAGGATTTGATTGTAAATATGGACAAACATGACTTGGTTTTTCCTCTATAAATAGAGGTAAGTCATTTTCATTTGAACATAACTTACTTAGGAGGGTTCTCCTTCTCTAAGGAAAATTTCAACCTCTTTATTTTCTCTTCTGCATTGTAGAAAGAGGCTTGTCTTTGGCATTTTGGAGAAAATAATAGGGTTTGACATCTATCTTCTTGGATTTTGTGAGTATATTTCTGCAATTTCTTATCTTTGTTCAAGGATTTTAAATTTTAAACCCTAGGAGAAGTACAAAGGTATACACTCTCCATTAGAGATATTTCATTGTTTGGCTTGGAAATTTTCAATCTTTTCTATATGAAGTAGAAGGGACTACACCCTTGTTGCAAAGACTTGGAAAGGGTTGATCTTCTAGGAAGTAAGAGGGTTTACACCCCTAGAAGATCTTTTGCTAGTTCAAGTTAAATCACTAGAACATATTGAGGAAATGAGGACGACTTGGTTTTGTAAGGGTTCAAAGCCAAGGTTCAAGTTGGCTCTCCCTCTTGATATTTTAGCTATTATTTGACTCCATTTCCCGAGGATAAATTGTCTTAGTTGCATTGGAGAATGTAAATTGTTGCATTGGAATACTTGAAAATTACACTTTTGTAATCTATGATTTTGGGGATGAATTGTTCTCACTTCAAGCTATCTTTCTATGCTAAGGAGTCTTGATTTGTGGTCATTCTCTAGATGTTGTACTTAATTAAATGATACAACCATTAGGGTTGTCGCAAAAATCCTTTTAAAGTTAGTTTTACTCACTTTTCTTACCACATAAAAATTGCTTGTGAATACTTGAAATTGATATACTTGGAAAGAGCTATACATTTGCGTGTTTACTTGCTAATTTTTGTGGTTAGAACTTGTTCTTGTAGAAAAAAAATTCTACATCCATTGGGATGTCATATTTATTGCTGATAACACTTGGTTTACAACCCTTTCAACCATTAAAATTGTTGTTTGAGTATTGGAATGTTATCTACTAATAAAGGGATTTTATTTCAAACTGTTACTTGTTGATTTTGATGGTGAAATATTGCAACTGTTATGTTTCATCATTACTGGTATTAATTACAGTCTACTGCAATTTTAGGACAACAAGATTATCTTGTTGATCCTACAGTGTTTTGGGGTTTTATTTCATGTTATTTGATCTTGGGATTGTTGCACTAACATCATTTGTTGTAGGTATTGATCAAACTTACCTCTCTCACCTTCCCAAGTCATAATTTTTGAGCCCTAAGCACTCTCATACCATGACCTATAGGGGTTTGTTGGGCCCGTGATATGGTTAAATTAATGATGATAATTAGATCATTTTTTACTGATATTATATGTATATTTTACTATTTTGAAGAAGTTTTGAAGGATTCTTGTATCCAATCGCCATAACTTATACCAGGGAAAAATTGCAAGGCCATCCAGTACTCCGTCCGGTACTTCATCCGACACTATTATAAGAAACAAACTTAAATCTTAATTTTTGGGAGGATGCATTCAAATCATAAAAATATGGCACATGGGTTTTGTGCATAATATGCCCAATCAGGTCTCACGCAGGTCGTTTCTTGAAATTATGAATGGATTGAGAGTAGTTCGTGGTTTTCAATTTGTCATCCAGTATTCCATCCAGCATTGCGTCTGACACTCCATCCTGCACTAAAACGGTGGGTGAGTTGGCGGTTGTTATATCGACGACCAGTGATGGGTAAATCAGAGACATGGGTTTTTCTTGTGCTCGTGGCCTCCAACTACTGAGATTTTGACAACTTGGATTGGGTTGTTATGCTGGGCATTTATTGGCTCACTTAGTTTCTAGAAGCCACTGATGGTTAAAACACATTAAATGTAATTTACTGTTTTTAGAGGAGGTCGACCCTTCCAATGGTCGACCTATCAGCTTGTAACCTCTATAAATACTACATCAGTGGTCAGACAAATAGCTAAGCTATGGATTGTTAAGTTTAGAAGCTAACATTGTTTTTGATGTTTCAAGACATTTCCATAAACTTGTGTAAACTGTGTTTTTTAATTTAAATGATGAAATCATGTTTCTTGAGCTCGTGATTTACCGTTGAGGAGTAGCCACGACCCACTGGGGGGCCCACTAGTGGTCTGGGTGAATATTTAGTTAGTTTTCTTGTGAATTCGAGTAGTGTAATTGCTATTTCTTTTATTTTCCGTGCATGTGTTTTTATCCTTTTTTACTTACTGTGTAATTAATGTTTATTGTTTAATTGTTTCAGTTTCTTGTTGCGGGTTGCTTATGAAGGATAGTGTTAATATGCCATGTCTCTTTAATTAAATAGGAAACAAGATTAATCTTAAGCCACTAACCCCTGTGTGATTAGATGATAGTTAGAATTTATGCATGCTGAAATAGAGTTTAAAACATAGTTAAAACAAAGTAATTAGTTAATGGTTTCTTTGGCAAGGTTTCAATGGATGATTAGTTGTTAGCTTTGAATTTACTTTTCAATTATCTTATATAGTTTGCCCAGTTAGTTCTTAGTTTGCTTATCTTGTTATATGCTGAAATAGAAATAGGATTTGAGTTATGTTTTTAAGAGTATTTCCAATTGCAATTTAAATTGTTAAAATAGGATTAGTTTAATATACTTTATGCAATTTCCATTCTATATCTAGGTTGCAATTTTAATTCGAAGTTGATTATTGATTTTAGTTTTTAGTTATGAATCTCTCGTAGTATGAATTTGCTTACATTATCATAGAATGCAATTGAATTTAATAGAACAATGTTTCCATATTGTTGATGATTAATGCATGAAATGAAGAATCACATGGATTTGCAGGGTAGTTGATGTTTCTTCTATAATGACTAAGTTCTCATTAGATTGTCTGATTCACACCTTTCACTTTGCTATAGAAGTTAATATTGAGTTTATCCCTCTTGAGTTATTGTTAATTGTTAAATGTCATCATGATATCATAAGACACCGGAGACATAACCATCAACACTATATTTGAGTTTTCTTGCTTTCATAGATTAGAGGATAGTTTCCTTGCTTTTGTAGATTAGAGAATAGTCTTCTTGCTTTGGTAGATTAAAGAACAGTTTTCTGATCGTAGATTAAAGAGTAGTTGTTGATTACTTTTATTGTCATGATGCTTTTAATTTAGTAGATTAAGATTTCCTTTCGTAAATTAGAAGTAATTATGAAGTTTAAATTAAGAATAGAGTTCACTTGATTATTAGTTTGATTAATTGCTTATTGAGTAATTTTAATTAGTTAACTTGTTGTAGAAGTTATCATAGGTTAGTTAGTTGATTGCTTACTCATTTACTTTATTTGATAGGGTAGTTTCTTGCTTATTTACTTGCTTTAATAGGATAGTTGCTTGCTTGTGTTGGACACACCTACCACACTTAGAGGGGGGGTGAATGAGTGTGGGGCCCTTTTTCCCAAAACTTCCCTCTTGCACAAAAAACTCATCAATTAGCATTCAAC
>SNQJ01S0007832.1:472605-499382 GCA_010110895.2 Picea sitchensis | reverse complement strand
GGTGAATTAGTGTGTGAACTATTCTAACTTTTTCTTCTTTCAAGTTACTAGTTAAGAAATAATTGAACAGATTAATAACAATCAAATCATAATCACATTGAACACAAAGACACTAGATGTTTGCATAAGCTTTTGTATAATAAATATGAACATAGTAATATGAATATATGTGAAAGAGGATTTTATTTTAGCACCAACTAAATGTTTCAGCACCAACTAAAATGAGAAGCACCAACTCCTTGGAGAGCATAATATCAACAAGACCTGGTGTGCAAACTAAAAATATCCCTTTATTCTATAAAGCAATCACCAAGGATGTGGTATCAAAAGTTTGACACATACATTCTTAGTTTGGGATTTGTGAGAAGCAAGGTTGATCACTGTGTATATTCCAAGGAAGAAGGTGGTTGTTTCATATATGTAGCTTTGTATGTCGATGACATGTTGTTGGTCGAAAATAACATGGACGCAATAAAAGAGTTGAAGATGTAGTTGTCCTCCAAGTTTGACATGAAATATCTTGGTACAGCAAACTTCATTCTAGGAATGGAGATCAAGAGATATCAAGTAGTTAGAAAGCTTTGGTTAAATCAAAGAAAGTACATTGAAACAGTCTTGAAGTGTTTCAACATGCAAGATTGCAAATCGGTCAAGGTACCAATTCCTATGGGAGCAAAGCTAACGACCGAATAATTTCCAAAGACACATGAAGAAATAGAGGACATGGCACATGTTCCCTATGCTAGTGTCGTTGGTAGTGTGATGTATGTAATGGTATGCACTTGATCGTATATTGTTCATGCAGTGGGAGTATTGAGCATATACATGTCGACACCTGGAAAAGAGCATTAGACAACTATCAAGAGTGTTCAAATATTTGTGTGGCATAACACAATATTCTATATGCTACCAAGGGAAACCTAAAATTCACAGAGAAGTAAATGTACATGGATTTGTCAATGTCAACTGGGTTGGAGATCTAGATTAATGGAGATCGACCAATAGATATGTGTTCAAGATATTCAGTGGAACAATTAGTTGGGTGAGTAAGTGATAGGAAGTTGTATCATTGTCGACAACAGAGGTTGAATACATGGAAGCGACTCATGGAAGCAAAGAAGCAGTATGGTTGCATCGATTGTGTTCAGGGATTGGGTTTGAACAAAGAGCTATGAAGATAAATTGCAACATTCAAAGTACAATATTCCTACCAAAGAACACAACTTACCATTCCAGGACGAAGCATATTGATGTACGATACCATTTTGTGAGAGACATGGTGGATCCTTAAGAAGGCATTGGAAACAGAGCTTGTGAATGAACCCTAACATGTACTTCTTGAGGAGGGAGAGAGGAAATGCCTTGCATGAGGCCAATGATGCATTTGCTAGTGTGACTCTAGCTTGTTGAAGCATCTTTGGTGGAGCTAAGGTTTTTCTTGTTTTCCCCTAGCCAAGGTGTTGGAGATCCTGGAGGGTTGTACCAACTTACCTTAAGTTGATAATATGTACTTGAACTTCATCTATTATATATATATGAAGTGTTCAATTGTCCAAAATTGTCTTATTGTGGATAAATCATTGTCTTCATGGTTTGGTAATTCCCAACACGTATATGTCTTGTTGATTTGAGATAAGTTCACACTAAAATTGATATTGAAGATTTCCCTAGAGGGTTGAAACTTGTGGCATATTTGGTATATTTTCTCTTGAATTGCCTAGTGGATTGGGGTTATTAAGAAGTAAAATATTGTTTTGTGTTGCTATTGTTTTTTTTTATATTTCAGATGAGCACTAAAGTTGTAACTTCACGGGGACTAGATATGGGAAACCTCTAGTACTTGTTGGAATTATGGTCATTGATTTCAAAGGATTAATGTTGTCATTAATGTCATATTATGACATAACAATACACACAGTGTTTGGTGCATGTGAAAAAGTAAAAAGTGAAATGGTGGTTTCAAACTCATGGGTTTGGGTATTTTCCCATGGTATTTGACCATGGTATTTTGAAAAATAAAATAAAAATAGGGAAATAATTATTTAATTAATGGACATGTTCCTTCATGAAGCATTATGAAAAAATATAAAAAGACAAAGTATTGAAAGAAAGTGTGTGTGTGAAAAATGGATGAGCAAAGATTGAATATCATTCCAAAAGGGAAGAGTAGTAAAATCAGTTTCAGGTTAGCTTGGCATTCTTGCAGTAAATTATTTTTGGGACATTTTAGGCCTCGAAATGTTGAAGAGACGAAGGAGAGACCTCTGGGTACATGTGGTAAAAATTTCAAATGTTGGTTTGCTATACTTTCGGAGATATGCCCTATGGAATTTAGGGTTCCTAAATGCTCCTGAAATCGATTTCAAACAAGTAAGTTTGGCATGTTTTCTATAACTTATTTTCTAGGACGTTTCAAACCATGAAATTTTGAGAACTTGAGGATATATCTCGAGGCACATTTGGTCAAAATTTCATATGTTGGTTTGCTATACTTTCAGAAATATTCCCTGTGGAATTTAGGGTTCTTGGATGCTCCTTAAATCAGTTTTAGACAGGCCAGTTTCGCATTTTCACTATAACTTCTTTTATGAGACTCTTCAGACTTTAAATATTTTACAGAGTGGAGGAGACATACAAAAGTACCTCAGGTAAAAATTTCAAATGTTGGTTCGTTGTACTTTCTTAGATATGCTCTGTGGAAGTTAGGGTTTCTAAATGGTACTGAGATCAATTTCAGACAAGTCAGTTTGGCATTTTCACTATAACTTCCTTTATGGGACTCTTTAGACTGTGAAATTTTTACATAACAAAGGAGACATACAAAAGTACCTCAGGTAAAAAATTTAGATGTTGATTCATTGTAATTTATGAGATATTCTTTGTGGAAGTTAGGGTTTATGAATGGTCCTGAGATCAGTTTCAAACATGTCAATTTGAAATTTTCACTATAACTTATTTTCTGGGACTCTTCAAACTATGAAATATTTATAAAACATGAGACATACAGAAGTACCTAAGGTAAAAATTTCAGATGTTGGTTCTTTGTACTTTTTAAGATATGTTATGTGGAAGTTAGGGTTTATGAATGGTCCTGAGATCAGTTTCAAACAAGTCAGCTTCGCTTTTTCACTATTATTTTTTTTATGGGACTTTTCAGACTGTAAAATTTTCAAAGAACAGAGAAGACATACAAAAGTACCTTAGGTAAAAATTTCATAATCAGATTTGCAAAATTAGATACGTGGCATGTTGTACAAGTTCGTTCATGGGAGGAGGCCCAAAACAACAAGCTTTAGAAAAGTCGCCATTTGAAAATTCAAATTTTAGTCAAACCTGGTAAAGGCAAAAGTAGTGATCAGACCTAGTGAAGGAAAAAATAGTGAGTAGACCTAGTGAAGGCAAAAGCAACAAGCAAACCTTGTGAAGGAAGAAGTAGCAAGCATACTCGATGAAGGTTAGTGCAACTCACACAAAGAGAATATTGTCTCTTGCTAAGTTGGTGCTTAGCAGTGGGGATTGGTGTCTACAAAGATCTGTAAGAGTAGATTGGTGTGACTCAAACAAAGATATTGGTGTCTCTTTCTAAGTTGGTGCTTAGCAATGGAGATTGATGTCTCTATTAAATCGGTGTCTATGAAGATTTGCAAGAGTAGGTTGATGCCTACCAGGATTTGTACCAGTGAGGATTGGTGTTTCCAATAGGCTGGTGCTTACAAATATTTGTAACAAAGAAATTTTGTGGTTTTCTCTTGAAAGGGTTTTCACGTAAATATGTTGTTCCAAGTTCTGCAGTTAATAGATCTCGTGTGATTGTTTTCTTATCATTGATTAATGTTTGAAACAATGAAAAATTGTCTTACATTGATTTAAACCCGCCCCCCTCCGCGCTCTCCCCCCTCTTAGTTTAAGTGTGTTCAATAGTAAAGAGGTGAAATATGTAAATTGCAAAAGAAACCTGAATTCATGAAATTTCTACACACTTCATAGTCAACTTCCATCCATTACATATGGAATCTCACTATTTACTCTATGTCCTCCTTTGACCTACCACTCTTAACAACTTGTTCTTCCAAAGAAAACTCTATGATCTTGAGTGGCCTTTGAGTCTTGGGTTAGAGAGTAATATGACCTTAAATGCAATTTATTCGTGGAAATTCTCAAAAGATACATTCAATTAAATTAACACTAGATATGTTGCAAGGTTAATAGTGCTTTTGAAAGCGAACAAATGTATATTTACAATGTGTGCAATGTATATGTTAAAAAAATAATGTTAATTTTATATTTTAATATCAAATATATCAATGTAGAACAAATGACAAACATCCACAACTTAATTATCTTGATAGCCATTTTCAATCTGATGATGATAATGTTCACCATTCTTTTTAAGACCGACAATGTATATCATACAAATAAACATAATTAAATTAAGTATATTTCTAAATGTCATTTATAGTAGAACATGGTGGAAATTTATGAAACTATGCAAAGTTACATTTTATATTATTTAGAGGGAATATTAAAAAAAAATGGTGTTTACCATCAACCTCCTTTGTATCAGAAATATTACAAATTCATTCATCCCGAGGCATTTTCGAGTTAGTCCAACAATCAGTTTCAGTATGGAGGTTATCGTTGTAATTTTAGCAATATTCATTTTGTTTTTAAAGTTTGTAATGTTCAAAGAAAAAAGTTTTGAACGACCAAATTAAGATGGATAAAATCTTTGTAGTATTTCAACTTCCTATTATTAATGATTCAATTGTCATTCCATGTCTTATTTTAAGCTTAGTAGAGATGTAAAATTGAATAATATTCATATGATTAATTTGATCACCTTCTTTTAAGTTCCAATAATTAGGCCAAGCCTCAACTTTCTAGCCCAACCTCTTATGAACTTGTGGCTATTGTTTATAATAGAAGCAATAACAAAGTCCATCATTGCTCAACTTGAACAATTTATGTTTATATTATAGATATTGATCATGGCTTTAGACTCTACTAAGGTACACCCAGGTTGAATCAAGGGAATGGGGAAAGGAGTATTACATTTAGTTTTCACATGCTTTGAATTTACTCAATTTTATGCAAAATCATGAGAGAGATTACATGCACAAACAGCGATATAAAATAATTGGGATTACTACAGTTTTAAAAATGAATTTTTTCTTATTGCAATGCCAGAGTTGAACATTTTTACATATGTTTTTGAGACCATAATAAGCTTTCCAATTTCCAATGTTTCTTTAAATTGAAATTGAGACCCAAGTATTTGTCAAAGCGGAATTCAAGAATTTTGTCACCATATAAAATTAGATGATAAATTCCTTTTAGATTTAATTATCATAACCTTGGTTTATTCAATATTAATAGTAAGTTCATAGCATTTGCAAAAAATTTGAACTTGAATTGCTTATGAAGATCATCATAGTTTGTGTAAGAAGAACAATAGCATCAATGTATAAGAGAAGGATTACAAGGATTCCGACCATGTTATCACACCAATATTGCAATTGATGTCCATTGACCACTCGTTATTAAATTTCATCTTAACAACCACCTTTTTATAGAGCCTAATCACAATGCTATGGAGCTCAAGGAGGATACATGCTTAGCTCTATGCAGAATGTCGAAGGCTTTTTCAAAGTCAATAAAACAACAAATGAGGTCTTTTTTTGTATTTAGATTCCTCAGCAATAACTCTAGGTGGCAAGGTGATTGATGACAGCATGTTAATTGTTAAAGTCAAATCCATCGACTAATGTTTTATCAAGGATCAAGCCAAATAACTTGACCAAGAGGGGGCTGATCATGATAGTTCAATAATTCATTGGGTCATTTTGGTTTCAAGATTTAAAATATGAACAATTAAACTTTCTATGCATTTTTTCGGAAAGCCCTACTTTACTGCTTGATTGAAAAGATGTTTGATATGAGACACAAGTATATGACTTCCAAGGTTTAAGATCGCGGCTTGGTATCTTTCAATGCCTTTAATTTTGCCATTTGTGGGACGCTTAATGTCAGATTTTATATCTTCAAGTGAGAAACCTCCATGTAGAAATGAGGTGTCTTCAAACATTTGAGGGTAAACATAAAGTTTGCGAAGGTAGGAATCACAATACTTTATTGTAATGTTCCCTGATTTTTTAGGTTTTCTAGGGATGATGTTAGCCGAAAAAAATTTAGGCTCTCTTTTATGTAAGTGTAGAAGTCTCTCTTGATTTTCTATTAAATATTGACATTTTATTTATTTATTAAGGACTTGTGAAACTTAATTGGCTCTATTAGACTCGTTAGGGGCAGTTCTAATATTTCTTCTTGCAATTTTACCTTCTAAGTCATACCAAGGCTTTGAAAGATCTTACATAAAAAGGCGTAAATGGTATCATAAAAACTAAGTTATCATATGATAAAAACTTTCCATCGAAGTAATATGATCATAAAGAGATAAGCATGCATTAAAGTAATTATTGTGAGGTCTAGAATGCCACCAAGAGGCAAGTGGAATAAAATGTATTAAACGCAAAAAACATCACCACTCGTTTACTTGTATGACACATGTTCTTAAGTAAGCCTATGGCATCCTAGTTGTGAAATTTCATGTGGAGGCTTCCACATGTCTGACAATTCAAATTGGTTTAAGGGGGTATTAATATGATGCTTTAATGAGGAGGCATCTTTGAAACAAAATATTAATTTTATCAAACCCAAATTCAATAAGGAATAATGCTCAGGCAATAAATTCTACCTACACAGCAATGCAAATGAAATATCAAGATATTTGAAACACATCTGAAATGGTGGCACCAAAGTGGGGAGAATCACTCCCATGCAAAATGAATTTTGTAACAGGTGAATGAAAACAAGCTTTAAAAAATAATAGAATCTGTTCTTCCAATTTTTTGTCCAGAAGAGAAACGAAGGTCTAAAATGTAGACCAACAGTTTGCTTCCCATGTATGATCCTGAAATCTAAATTGGCAGAACCTTTCTAAAGTTTTTGAAACAGTGTGTTTTCAAGTGCTAGCCCCTAAACCCCTTATGATGTATCATATTTCAATTTTCCATCTATGTGAAGTTTGAGTATGGCATGTGCTTTACACTGGCCAACTGTGAAAGAGAACCTACATATCTGCATTCTTGTATTTCATCGATAGTTACAAGGTACTGGACTGCAAGAAGTCAAAAAACATAAAGTATGGCCCAAAAGTTTTGAGATAAAAAGGACAACAAAATGTGGGCTAGGGCGACAGTGCAGGAGATGCAGCTTCTCAGAATTTTAGGATTTAGGGATTTGTCAAATTAGGGTTTTCAGAAAGCTATAGACAAACAAATCAAGAAATTAAACCTAAGAGCGTCTTAAAAGGATTCGAGGATCCTAGGAAGTGAATGAGATTGTATATCGGGTGCAGATGTGGCATGGATTTAGAAAAAAGTGGTAACTCTACAACAATTGCCACTACACACTTTTGCAGAGTATGAAAACTGTGAGATGAAGGTAATATTTGTTATGAATCAAATTTCAAGACTAACATATAATACAAGACATTTGAATTTCAAAGTTCAACGTGTTAAATCATCCTAAAAGTGATCCAAGAATCCTCGGAGTGCATCAGGTTGCAGATCAGATGTATACATTATATGGATTTAAAAAAATGTGAGAACTCTACAAAAATTGTCACTGCATGCTTTAGCAGAGTAAAACTCATGAAACGAAGGTGATACTTGTTATGAATCAAATTTCAAGAATAACAAATAAGACAATAGAATCTCAAATTTAAAAACAAAAGAATCCCGAAACGGATTTGAGGATCCCAGGAGTCGATGAAGTTTTAGATTGACTCTTCAAAAGTTGCCGCTGCATGCTTTAGCAGAGTACGAAAGCTCATGAAACAACAGTGATACTAGTTATTAATCAAATTTCAAGACTAACAAATCTAAGATATTAGAATTTCAAAGTTAAACACATGAAGCTCGAATCTCAGTTCATAATTCAGATTTCAATATTTAATTATACAACACGAGTGTGTAGGTTCAAAGAAATTTATTATTTCTTAGATTTCATTTTTGACTGAGCTTGTGTATGTTTTGGCAATTGATGGGTTTTATTAGGCCAGGTATGCTACACCAATAAAGACGTGGATAGCTATCTGCATGCCTCAAATTTTATGTGTACCTTGTAACTATCATTTTATAGTGTAGATACTAGAACTTGAAAATTAGGCTTTTATTCGATAGCTCCCTAACAATGTATCCTACTATGGCAATAATTTATTATGGAAAAGAATTGGAATGTTTTCTATAGACGGATATATCTTTAGCAGCCTGCTCTGATTGTCAACACTACAACTTTGGAGTACGTTTTGATTGTCTTAATTGAGGTGATAAAGTCTGGTTCCCCAAAACGGATACATAATGAATTTGTATTTCAGTAACAAACAAAGCTCAACATCATGAGAACAATCTTGTGCAAACTTCAATGGAAATATGGCTCGGACATAAACAATGGCTTTTTTGAACGATCAAGAACAAAACCACAAAACAATATTTTGGTCAACATGAATACAGGTCAAGATGAGGACAGATGGGATTTGTTATTCGCTAAAAATCCTTATATTTGTTACTCATTGCAAAATATCCTTATCAAGTGATTGTTTATTTTACACCATAAGCTTTGCAGAACAGTAAACTTGATTATAGCTGTAATGTGCATCCAACTGAACAGGGAGCTTGCATAGCCTTGTTTAATCGGGTAACAAATAATTCTTGGCAACTAATTAAGGTAAAAGTGAAATATGGATAAGAAAATATCACAATTGTTCTTGATATTGATGCCTGACAAGCATTTCATATTCTTAGGCATTTTATAAGCATTTTTTTATGCATAACAATATATCTACACTGATAAAGAAATCATCTGCTTATGTTTTCTGTTTATCCCCATTAGATGTTTCCTATCGCAATAGAAGGGATCCATTTGAAGGTTCAGATGTTCGACCAGTGCTAAGCCGAGTTTTGCTCCATTCTTCTAAGCTTCGTTGTTGCAGGACATTCATTCTGATGCGAGGTCTGCATTTCTTAATTGTTTTTGCTGCATCTTTCCAGTCTTCTGCCAGACCTAATGTGACTAATAGAGCACACATTACAGCAACACTTCGTCCATGACCTGCATAGTAATCATAACTTACATTTACACAGTAATTTGGGAACTAGATATTGATTCCCTGGAACAGAGACCTGTTACTGTGAGGCAATGAAAAAGAAGCAACTTTCTTTTGCAAGAACAAAAGCATAAAGGCCTATGCAAAATTCAAATGAAAGTCACAGCCATCAGTTTACAGCTCTGTCAGCAAGGAAAAGACTTTGCAACTATGCAAATGTCAGTTTCCTCTTTTGGCCAGAGATATGGAATGGCTTGATTTCAACCAGCAGTTGAGTATGGCCTCTCCAGAGACAATGCATCTACATGCTTAGAGAATTATAAGTTACAAATTTCGTTTCAACCGGCAGTTGGAATGGCTTCTCCAGCATCAAGGCCAATGGAAACAGAGGAGTGAAAGCCATAACTCCTTTCTAAACACTATTAGAGCACAGCTTATTCAGCATAATAACATTGCTTAATGGTGCTGTATGTTGATCCCTTTCACTTTATGGTTTGTTTAAATGGGGTTTGCCTTGTAGAATGTTAGCAACTGGCTACTACATCAAAGCTGCTTAAATCAACTCAACCATGTGAGGACATGGGCATTGGAACAAAAGGGCTTTCCTTCTTAAACAACATGGGTAAAGCACCCACAGGAATGTGAATCTTAAACTTCCTTCCAGGTGTATTGGGCATTTCCATATTGCAAGCATATAATGAGTTAACATTGTAAAGAGAAGATTGATAAGCCAAGACATGGTAGTACACTGCAAAGTTGATTAACGATTTTGCCAACAGTTAACAATAAGCTCGAATCTTTGTGAGCTAATAATAGGAGCTGCACAATAACAATACCATAACTGAAAGAAGGAGCTGCACAATACCAATACCAATACCAATACCATTACTACTTAAGAATTACAGTGGGCAGTCAAAAAAGCATCCATTGTTGTCGCCAGCTATTCAATCTTCAATCAAAAAGGAGTCAACCTCACAGGGGCTCTGATACCATGTTGAGATCAACAGGTGGTCAACCACAGGACAAACACCACAGAAAATTAACTCACAAACCAAAGATCAAGACACCAAGATTTACATGGAAAAACCCTCAAAGAGGAAAACATCCACAGAGCAACAAAAAAGTTGTATTACTACTCAAGAAAGAAAGGTTGCATCCAATACATCACTCTACTCTTCGTCATGCTGCATTACACCGACAAATGACCATCCATGATTTTTAAGTAGAGATCATGGACCAATAAGATGAAAGGAAACAGATCAAGTTCCAATGTAATCGATAATATGAGGATGATCTGATCACCCATGCACAAGTTAGAATGGTGATGGTCGGATACAAAAGTACAAAAGCACACTCAGAAAGAAATGCAATAGAAGCACACTTGACTAGTACATTAGACCAAGTTGGTCATAAGCAATCGCTGATGTCCAATATTGATGAAATCTAGAGCAGGGAAAATTTTAAGTATCCACTTATCTTCAAGTGTAGAAACCTTGGTGAATCTTACTAATTCTTAAAATGTCAACTATAAAATGTTTGGCAATATTTTTATATCAATATTCAGATGTCTACAGATTTTATATAGTTTGTAGAAAATTTTGGTGATTTTTTCAGTAAAATAATTTATCCTAGAAAAATTAGGTGAATTATTTATGGAAAAAATGGAAATTGGTAAAAATCATATTTGGAAAAAAAAAAAAGGAAAAATAGCAAAATGGCAAAATTTAGCCCCTAAAATTTTCCCTAATCTAAAGTAGGGAAGAAAGAAAACAAAGGCTAAATAGCATCAAACACATATTTGGATCCAAACGTACACATGTTCACTGTCTTCCAAAGGATCTTATTTATAGTTTACACAAATAGACTAGATCAAAGTTGATCGGATCAAACTTTAACTAACTATAATAAAATAGTGAGTCCCTAACTAACTACGACTATGTGCAGCTAACTAGCATTCCATTACCAACTATCTATTATAGGATTGTCAACTAAACTCTCAGGGCATATCAGTTCATCTCGATTTAAGTGGAAAGTATCCCCACTTTTGTAGGTTTTAAACCTTACAGTATAGCAATATAGCAATGCATACACAGATTCTTTATAAAACAGAAAGAAAACAATAGCATTCACACATACTACTCAGAAATTTACCCTGGAAACCCTTAACCGGGAAAACCAGAAAATGTTTAGAGCTGCACCTCTAACTCTCATTGTATTAACTTCACCATTATAATACAATATATAGGATCCCGCAGCATCCAAAACCCTAATCAATTGACCCGGATTAGATTCCTTGACCAAAATTACATTATAATGGGCCGAAAAACCATTGGTCAAAAAACACCAAAAACAGGCCAAAAAAATTTCTCAGGGGGTTCGAAAGGGCCCCCCTTTGCTCCCATTCCAGTGTACAGTACATGGACTAATCATGCAAAGAATATAACAAATAACCAACAATTTTCCTCTCGATTTCCAAATGGCGCCACATGAGTATGTTACAATGCATCAAGTATTTGTATGGTGAGCAATGTAGAAATGGGCACAAACTTGCACATCCATAACCGTGGGACTGATGTTGCCAAAAACAACACAGGAATGATCTATAGGGGGCTTCAGGATTGCTGTTGAATCCACTTAAATGATTGGGACGTAGTTTGTTGGAGTCAAATTGGGCCAAGATGGAGCAAGTCTAGGTCCTCACACTTCACTGCACCATTAGAAGTAAGAGGATAGTTCCCCAACCCATAATCCAGGTGAAGTTTGTGGCCCGTCTTTTCAGAATTGAATCCATTTTTAGACTTGTATCTCTTCTTCACCACATTTGAAGCTTTGCAGATTTGGTTGTCAGCCAAGCTCGGCACCCTGATTACTATAGATTCGCAGATGTCACATGTCTCCTATAGTCTATGTGCATCTCAATGAACCGCCTTCCTCCATGTCAATACTCTCTTGATGCCCGCAGTTAGCTCCTGCCAACCAAGGAGGTGCTGAACAGGATTACCAAAGAGGGCATCTACAGGCAATATATATAGGTCTCTTGGATTGCCCCACAAGGAGGGTTCAATCCTAAGATGGCATTCTATGAAAAGCACTTTATGGAGTTAAGGGATGGCCTCATTGTTCGTACTCCTAATAAACTTTGACACCAGATGCATGTGCATAGAATCCCCTAGAGACAATTCAGAATTGGCTTACATTGGCTCCAGGTTGAAATCAAGCATCACATTCTTTGGGTGGACAAGACCTGCCAACTCTGCCATCTACAAGAGATTGAGACATAGGATCGTTTCATCTTCCGATGTCCAATTTACCATATCCATGGTTGGTTTTACTATCTCTTCAAGGAGTCCTAGAACTCTCTCTCTGCTTTCTTTCGGTATATGGACCAGCAATGCCTAGCTTTGTGTATGAGGGAGTCCCCTTGGATTCAAATCCCACTCCTTATCGCCATCCCCTCAACTGGGCACTGCTAGGTTGATCACAACTTTTTTCTCCAATGCTCCTAGAGGGCAGGGGTACCAAGAGGTGACAAACAACAGCATTGACTCAACAAACATATTCATAAAACCCCAAGGACCGATTCAACCTCCATCAGTGAGAGTTAAGACAATTGTGAAGTTATCGCCAAAGATTCCAGGTCAATTCACTCAACATCAACAAACAAACAACTTCCTCTAGAGCTCAACAATGGGGAGTTCCATCCAAGCAACAAGACATACCACGACCTAGCTCCTCTAGTCAACCATCTATCAAAAGCTTCCTTTCTTTCACCTCAATTGTTAGGAGAGACACAAATATTGAGATTGCATTTCCAACAGGAAATATTCCATCCTACTACTCCTCTTCTAGAAGAGACAACATCAACAATAATAGTTGACACCCCCTCCCAGGTTTTCTAATGCGTAACATTTCTCTTCTTGGTCCTAGGATTGTGTATTCTCATTAGTGAGATGATTCCTGTATTGGCATTATAGCTTTATATACTTTTAGACTTTTGACCTTATATCTTAGATTAGATCTTCTTTCGTCTTTCTTTTATAGGAGTGGCCCTTGCACTCCCACTTCCTATTGACATAAATGTACTTAGCAGTGCCATTGACCTTTCTATAGTCATTTGTTGAACATTGATAAACTTATCTTATCTTATCTATCTTATCTGTAAATGTCCTTGCACACCCAGAACGAACTCCATGCCAATAGACATGAAGGGAGATTATTGTTGACACATCATTCATGAATGGATGAAACCTAAGAACAGTCTACACAAGTGAGGGAGGAAGATGAGAAACAGAGGCAATTGCACACTCATAGCAACCGAACAGGTCCCCTGGTTAAGAGGATCCAGAAAACTATTTGCCTTTGCATTTGTTGTTGAAAAGCCAGTGTTGTCAAGTGGTATTCAGTGAGTTGTGGGACTGTGGTAAGGTTGTCAATGATTTGAATAATAATTGTAGTGCTCAACCAATCTGGACATTCCTTAGGCCCATCCAATTGATTATTTTCAATAGTTATAGAAGTCAGCACTGTCCTTGATGTAGATGTTCAATAATGTGTAATCATAACACAAGGCCGACATGGCTAAGGTTGCACAAATGAACCACTGAAAGTATCCAAGGAAGAATGTTGTTGCAAATTTATATTAAGACAAAAAGAAGGATATTGTAACCCCTGAGAGCTTGGAACCAAGAAGAGGTGAGGCAATAGGCCTGATAGAAAATAATTGTTGTAAGTTTAATGATCTTCTGGCAAAGGGGCCCCATTGCTTGCAGGAAGCATGCTCTGTGTCAATGGTCAAACCCTCTGAATCACAACTTTCAGTCAAATTTGTGGTTGTGGTACACTAAACAACCAAAGAATTGTTGAAATGGAATGTGTTGATGACACAGGACCTAGTGCTGCTGGGAGTGTTGATGGGAATGTAATGTTGTTGGATTGGTATCGGCTTGAACTTATGTGGTTGAGTCTGCATGATTGGCAATGAAGGTGGCACCAACTGAGTCGGATGCACTGGATGCCCATGACACTCTACCTGATGAGAAAGTGAAGTATGCACACCCTGGCCCATCGGAGATGCTTCCCTGCAATGTGGTAAATGGTGCAGCTGCTAGGCAACATTCTTTTGCAGAATAGTAGTGGCCTGTTGCAAAGCAGGAGACCGATCCAAGCTCTTGGGCTCTATAGAGGGAGAATCTGCCAAAAGAAAGACGGGTGTAGCAAGAGGAGGGGGAAATGGAGAGTGGAATAAAGCCTGCATCTCCTTCAACAAGAGGTGTTAAAGTCAAACAAGTTCAATCCAAAGGGATTCATGGTCAAGCTCGAGGAGGGTCACAAATGAAACTTGAAAGTTGCACAAAATTGGAGCGGAGTTGCTATGTTTGGGTGCCTGGCAGAGTCTGGGAAATTTGAAGATATTGAACTGATGTGGTTGAGTCTGCATGATTTGCAATGAAGGTGGCACCAACTGAGTCGGATGCACTGGATGCCCATGACACTCTACCTGATGAGAAAGTGAAGAAGTATGGACACCCTGGCCCATCGGAGATGCTTCCCTGAAATGTGGTAAATGGTGCAGCTGCTAGGCAACATTCTTTTGCAGAATAGTAGTGGCCTGTTGCAAAGCATGAGACCGATCCAAGCTCTTAGGCTCTATAGAGGGAGAATCTGCCAAAAGAAAGACGGGTGTAGCAAGAGGAGGGGGCAATGGAGAGTGGAGCAAAGCCTGCATCTCCTTCAACAAGAGGTGTTAAAGTCAAACAAGTTCAATCCAAAGGGATTCATGGTCAAGCTCGAGGAGGGTCACAAATGAAACTTGAAAGTTGTGCAAAATTGGAGCGGAGTTGCTATGTTTGGGTGCCTGGCAGAGTCTGGGAGATTTGCAGATATTGAACAAAAATGGTGGTGCCCTGCTGGAAGTGTTGTAGTTGATCCATAGATACAGGCACAAAGATAACGCTAAGTTGGGTGTTGAGTGGGAAGGGGCTGCGGGGAGGGTCGAGGCATGCAAGAGAGTGTGGGAAAGGAAATTTAAAATAAACAAGAGAGAAAGAAATGTTGATATAAACCAGAGAGATGGACAAGGAACTTACCCAAATAGTAAGGAAAGATGCTACAGAGGAGTGTTGAGGAGCGGGTGGGAGGGCAGCTGAAGAAGATGTTGTTAAGAAAGATGAAGATTCATGACAGACTGTGGAGAGTCTTGCATTTACAAAATATGGAGGGTGTAAAGCTGAGCCTAGAGAAGATCTTGATAGTTGATGAGTCCATATAAAGATATTTAGGTCAAGAGTGCAACATGCTCTGATACCAAATGATGAGATCTAAGTAGGGAAGAAAGAAATCAAAGCTAAACAGCATCAAACAGAAATTTGGATCTGAAAGAACTCCTGTTTATAGTAATTCGAAGGATCTTATTTATAGTTTGAATAGATAGGCCGGAACAAAGTTAACCAGATCAAACTCTACCTAAGTATAATAAATAGTGAAACCCTAACTGACTACGACTAAGCTAACTAACATTCCATTACCTACTATCCATAATAGGATTGTCTACTGGATGCTCAAGGCATATCAAATATCCTAATACACAGAAGAAAAACTCTAACGCCAGAATAACATAGAAAAAAAATTAGTATTTCTAAGCAGGAAACAAGTAAAACCAAAGGATATCTAAAACCCAATTGACCTGATGATAATGATGTTATCTCCCTAGAATAGAATAATTAAGTTTCAAGGGGGGAGAAGCAGACCAAACCGAGCTGCTGGATGCAAGGAACCTATGCATGCTGCTGGAGATTTTCAAACGTTTGGATCAGATGCTGGGATCAAAATGTTAATGCAAGGGTCGATGTTCTGGATTTCAAATAGGACTGTTTCATTTGTTTCCATGGACTGTTTCGTGTAGAGAAAATTATATTGTGTTCTGGCATTTTCTGATGTTCAGCCGATAATGAGTTATAGTTAATATACGTAAGTCAGAGGACTTTCTGACTATCACATCATTATTTTCCTAAAATTTAAGAATTTATGTATAGATGTGCATCTATGTATTTAAAAAATGTAAAGACATATCCGAGTTTAATTGAATCTCTTTTCTTTAGATGTAATATATCAGGACTCAGAACATTTAACACGGAATCAAAGTCCAGTATTCATACATGTAGAAATGGAACATTAATATTAGAAGCATAAAAGAAAAGGAAGGAACTTATGATGAAGAGTTTCAATGATATAACTCAGAGTGTACCATTCGTTGGATCAATATATTTGTTTTGGTTCTAGGCTTGTTAATTTCTGATATCTATCTGGATTTTGAAACCGTCACGAGGGACATATTCTTAAAACTTCAATCTAAAATTATTATTAAAATTTTAATCAACTGATCACAATCTTTGATTTGAGGTAGTTTGTGTTGAAGAAAAATAATAATACCTATGTTCAACAATATTTATGATCTCATTCCGCAAAATAAAGTAACAAGGTCTTTGCAGTTTACAAAGATTCATAGTTTCCAACTTTCCAGGAAATCTAAGAGGACGCTAAAACTTATGGTAGTTTGGGGTTTGGATTACTGACTTTTGTATAGTTGCTATATCAATTGAAGACATTCTTTGATTTAGGCTATTTTAACCTTATAGATAAAACTTACAGTTTATTTAAGTAACCTTTAACTTATCGTCTTCTTTGAATGAGGACACCTGACGTTCAGGTTCTTGAGTCCAGTCCCTTCGAAACTCAATTATTCAATTCTAGGCAGACAACATCATTAGGTCAATTGGGTTTAGAAGTCCTTTGGCTTTAGGTGTTTCCTCCTTAGAAAAGCTATCTAATAGCTTAATATATATCTGACAAAGCCAAATTGATTTAAGTGGATCCAGTGCTACTTCTTTTCGGTTCGTCATTAAGCGAACAGGGATTATTGGATTGATTATCTGTTTTAATCCTTGATTCCTTTGGCTCTAGGACTATTGCATTTTGGTTTTAGCCTTTTGCTAAATTGTTGGTACGGTTCTGATTTTATTTTTAACTTCTTAAGCAATGAGGATTGTAGACACACTGGAATTGGGCTACTAACATTGACAAATTTCTGTTCAATAGGCACTAGGTCATGGCTTTCTCCCTTGTTGGGTATCAGTTTAAGATTGAAAACATGCTCTAAACCGGCAAAGGCCATGGACTCTTACACTCAGCTATCAGTGGCGTGCTTTCAATCAAAAGAACAAAATCTGGCAAAATACAAGAATGGGAGCAAATGGGGTGTAATTATACTCACCGAAAGCGCAGTGGACGAAGATGGGGCGGTTCTGGGACCGTTTTCCGGCAGCCCACCTGACGGCCACATCGATATCTTGAGGGCGAGGGGCGCGAGAATCCCATGTGGGTATGCACATATATGGAAGATTCGCCACACAGGAGCTCTTGGGCAATTCACAGGTGCAGTCAATAACAGCCGGCTCCCCTGGTGGAATATCAGAGGCAGAAGAGGGCCACCCCCCTACATATAACTGCGGAGCCACTTCGCTGTGCACGGGCTCCTTCGATTTCATTCTCCTAATGCCCACATATACGCGAAGCGGAATTAGATAAGGGTGGAACAAAACCAGAGACCACCATGGGAACTGCCCGTCTGTAGTTTTCCCAAAGAGAAGAGGTAGATTGACGGCTGGATGGGCAATAATGGCCGCCAGAAAGCCCACCATGGATCCATGAAGCAGAGGAAACAGAAGCAATGGACTCAATCGTCCTCTCAAGTATATGAATAGGCTGAGGGTTGCTGTTGCACTGATTCCTACTATTTTAGAGATCCCCATGATTGAGTGATGGGAAAAGCTGGAAAATATTAATCAGTTAGGTGAATATGGGATTGGATTCATCGACACCCATGCGGAGGCCTCCTGCGCTGAACCATGATTTGCCCTCACCATCAATAAGTCTTTCCCGTATGGGAAAATTCTCTGTAATAGGAAAAGAGTCATTTTGTCCCACGTGGAAAAGTTCTCTGTAATAGGAAGAGTGAGTATGGGAAAAAAAATTCATGCGTTATGGGTATAGACAAGTTAACTTTTTCAAAATTGAGAAGAAAGACAAGATTCTATTGGAAATTATGATAGCACAATTTTTGTTATTATTCTTTGATGAAGGTATTAGTTTGTATTTTGAATAAAAATATTTGTATAATATTTATTGTTGGAATTAGGAAAATAAAAACATTGATTTTTATATAATAAAAAATATCATATATGTCATTATTTGATTTGATAACAGATTGGAGGTTTTATTGTTAGATTCTCTATTTTCAATGTTTGATATGTTAGCATATCCAAAGTTTTTGATTATATACGATGTTTCTGAGTTTTTATTTTTTTCTTGAAATGTTTGGATATCCAAAGTTTTGAAGATAGAGAGTCAATTTTTTATTAGTTGACTTCATATTAGTTTGTCCTTTGAATAAATTTGTTTTTTACATAGCCTCTATTGTTCGAACTTTTGTTACTAAAAAAAATTATTGTTATAAAATAATATAATAAATGTTTTTTCGTACGTAAGAGACCTGTCACACTGCATTCTTTCTTCAATGTTTACAAAGCAGTTATGACAAACTTAAATGTTTACCTAACAGGCCTCATAGCCTTAAATGTTTACTTAATAGGCCTGTTACAATACATTTTCTTCCAGGGTTTTTTTTTACATGCAATGTTCTCTGAAGTGAATATGGGCAATATTGTTCTTCAGCGGCATTGTTGGTTCACTGGTTCATGCTTACTTCTTGCTTGTTCACTTATTTCTTATTTGCATGTTGGTCTTGTTGTGTTTGCACGCTTCAGATTCTACAGTCGCGATTGGAACTGCCCTGCTGTCGTTCCCCATTGAAGGGTGATTTTGGGTGTCGTGTTTAGCTTCGATTGTTATTTTCAATTTGCAGGTGGGAAATGTGACTACTGGGGATGCCTGAGTCGAAATCCTCTTGCAGAACATCTTTGTATGTGAGGAAATAATATGATTTTTTTTCCTATGCATCACTATGGTTGTGTTGGAGGTAGGTTCTGTGTCGAACATTGGCCTTTTGTCGTTCCTTGTTGACGGGCGGGTTTGGGTGTCGTGTTTAGCTTCGCTTGCTATTTGCAGGTGGGAAATTTGACTGATGGGGATGCCTGAGTCGAAATCCTCTTGCAGAACATCTTTGTATGTGAGGAGAAAAATACGATTTCCTTTTCCTATGCATCACTGTGGTTGTGATGGAGGTAGCTTATGTGTCAAACATTGGCGATCAGGAACGAGAAGAAGACATCATTACAGTCCTGCTTCTCTGGTCGTAATAATCACATACAAAGATGGACTACAAGAGGATTTTGATCGCTCCCAGTATTGAAAAATATCAGCCGTGAAAACCGCACCTTTCTTAATTGCTTGCACAGTGGCAGGCCTTTGGACAGTCCTGACAGCTTTGAATGTTTACCTGACAGGTCTCAAAGCCTGAAATATTTGGTTAACAGATGTGTTACAATACATTTTCCTCCGAATTTTTTGATACAATCTTGTGTGCAGTGAATTTGGCCAATATTGTTCTTCACCGGCATTCCTGGTCGGTTGGTTGGTGCTTGCTTCTTGGTTCGTTGGATGTTTCTTATTGTTGTTTGAGTCAACTTTGTAGGGTTGAGGTCATGCGACTGCAGTCGGGCCTTTTGGTGCTTCTTAACTGAGTTTTTATTTGTTGCTTGCTCTTGGTTGCTTCAACTTTGCAATGTTGGGGTCATGCATCTGTAGTTGGATCTGTTGTTACATGGTTTTACAGTTGACTCCCCAGAAAATACTATTAAGATAAAATAATATGAAAATTTTTGTAGTGGATGTAAACAAAATCTCTTATGGCTTGAACCAGAGTTTGTCGGGCTCCAACTATATTTCATAGCTGACGGTGTTTTCCCCATAGTTAATTTCTCTCTATGGCTTCATAGTTATGAGACTAAGTGTTGTTGTGTGAGCGATAAAGTTATTTTCTCGCTTTCTTTTTCCTCTTGTAAACTTGCATGTTTGTCCCTTTTTTTCTTACCCTCTATTATGCGTTTTTGGTTCTATACTTTGTCACGTTTATGTGCTCACGGGTTCTCGGTGTGGCGAACTGACAAATCGTCATCTCCATCTATATATTCACATCACGAATCCGATCGACCGTCATTTTTTTGCATACTTAGCCAATTTTATGAATGCGGGTTCACGGATAGGTGTTATCGAACTGTGGTAACCCGTGTTCGGGGTATACATCTTGCACCCAAAACTTTTGTGCTTTGAAATTCAACCCCGAACTCCTCGAACTCGCAAGCCTTCCTCTACCTACGATGACTTTATCTATCCGACATGCCTTTCCATACTTAGTCGAGTCTTCAAAGTTTCACAGGTTCACACACTCCCGGGTTCAGAAAAGTTAAAAGCATTTTTCGCTCCCCTCCATCCCCGATACCTTTTACCCTTCCCAATGCACATTAATTATGCTTTTACTAGTGACAATCGACCAGACAAATTCGAAAATATTGGTTTTAATAAGCGGAAAGCTTGAGGACATCTCCCATTAAAATGCATAAATAGGCGAATATTATGGGATCTGATAAAAACAATTGCATCCATTTTGAATTTGCAAAAAGTGTTTGGCTATTTTAGTTTTTTAAAGGAATTATCATAGTAACAGTGCTATATTGTACTACCACACTGCCATCCACGAACGTGTCATCCACGGAGGTCTTGATGTCATGTCTCTCTTTAATACTGTGCATATGTTACAGGTTGTCATATTTGAGAATCTGCTTGCATATGGGAATGTTAACTCGTGTTATTGGTGATTATTCAACACACATATTAAAAAAGATTGGCATTAATAAGTGTAAAGATCGAGGGCATCTGCCATTAAAATGAATTAAACCAAAATCTACAGAAGATTATACTATCATCCTCCAGCATTGATTTTAAATACTTATTCCCATTTCTCTCTATCATCGAAGAGTTGGGCTTTAAGGTGCCTTCGTTGTAATGTTCCTAGTCATGGACATGTGAGACAACTAGAGATGTCATTCAGGCCCAATTGAAAGACGAGGGAATGCTTTTATGTGACGTCAGCTTTGAGCAAAAAAAAAAAAAAAACTATGTTAGCCAACAGAAATTCAAACCCAAAAAAAATAAAAAAAAATCAAGTGTCTTGTGATTGATGTCATCCCAGTATTCGATGCTTTGGATGGTTGAAAGGCTTGCCTGAAGATTTGTGCGTTGATCTTCTTTGTTTTCTTACTGGGAGTTGGAAGAGACTTTCAGGTCACCTGCAAAATGCTCATTCGTTGAAGTATATAGTTTCTTCCAACAACACAGATTTGGCAAGTGTATCAAATTCTGCAGAGCACACAAGAATTTATCTTTCGTCAGAGGAGTCGCACATACCATGGCTTGCAAAATGGTCTGTAATATTTGGAAATGATGTGAAATATTATTCCATTCATGAATATACTCAGAAGGAAATTATAAATTTGGATCGTCGCGAGTATGAGAAATTGTATGGGTGGTTGAATCAACATCCTAAAATTACAGAAGTTTCTATTTCAAATTTTGTTGAGCTACTTATGGGTGTGGTAACAGACTTGACAGAAGGTCATATTCTTTGTCAAAGTTTGTTCATTGTCCTCTGGATGTAGTAACAGACTCCACATACAATCAACTTTCTATCGCCACTGCATAATTTTTTTACTATTCCTATGCATACGATTGCATCTGGGTCGATGAGCTTGCCCCTCTTTGCACGAATATTCTCCTCCTACTTGAAGGTTGGTATATAACCAAGGAACGATGCTCTCAAAACTTTATAATGCCTGCATCGACATGTAACTGGGAAAAGTTAATGGGAATGAATTCTGGATTATGGACTTTGCAACACTTTCTGAGGATTACTTTATACTACCACCTTCTGCAAGAAGTTTCGCGTATTCAGGTAATGATTTGGCTTCTAAAAATCACCTTTTACTACCACCTTCATGTAATCATTTCATTTCATTCTTTAGAATAGACCTTAATGTAGTGGTGTATTCTAGAGTTGTTTCCACCTACAATTTCTTATTTTTTAAAATATAGAACAATGTATTTTTTGAACACGTGCTTGTTCGAAAAGTTTTAGGCGTGTTTGGGATTCACATCCTTCAAGGATGTTAATTAATCACACAATTAATATTTCTTTTGCCAATGCAATTGAGTCATCGTCCACTATGGAAATTGCATTAACACTGCAATGTCAGATAATAGATGTCTGACATGTACCTAATGTCAAGGTCATTATCGCACAAGACACCCAACGCCCAAAGATTTATGGACTCAAAGAAACATTGTAGTTGTCGTGACAAAGCAACACTAAATTCAATGTTATTCGCAGGTCTGACACTCCTGCAATCTAAGTGCTTTGACAATGACAGCCCTGCTTGTTCATCGCATTGTCACACTGCAGTCAATAACATTGTTCCCATTTCCACCACCAATGTCAATGTCTGAAGCTGAAGTTATCTGGAACCTAGGGTCACCGCCAGTATGGATGCCTAAAGGTGAAACTACCTAGATCCTGTGATCACGACTTCTTGCACTTGACATTAGTATCAGTAGTGATCAAAAGTTGATTGTATGTCGATTCTATTACTGCATCCAGAGGTCGCTCAACACTCTTTGACATAGAAATTAGTTGTCTGTCAAGTCTATTACAACTTTGGCATAAAATGTTCTGTAATTTTATAATGTTGATTCAAACGCGCATACACTTTCTCACATTCGTGGGTATCCAATTTTATAATTTCCTTCTGAGTGTATCTGGGCATGGAGTAATATTTGACGTCACTTCCGAACATTCCAGACTATTTTGTGGTCCGCCATGTCTGCCACCCCTACGACGAAAGACATATTCTGATGTGATCTGGAACATTTGATACACTTAACAGATCTATGCTACTGGAAGAAGTTGTTTACTTCAACAAAGGAACATTTTGCAGCTGACTTGGATGTCCCTTCCAATTTACAGTAATAAAACAAAGAAGTTCAACATACAAATCTTCAAGTAGGCTTTTCAACCAAACATATGATCGAATATAGGGAGAATAGTAGTTGGAACATTCTTGAATTTGTTTTCTTGTTGGCTAACAGGATTTGTTTCCCCCAAAGCTGACGTTGTTAGCGCCAATTCCTGAAAGTCATGAGCGTCGAGCACAACACACAAAAGAAGTCCATTTCGGGCCTAAAATCAAGCGAGTGGGCATTTTTCTTTCAACGGCGAGGATCCACAGATGGAGCAGATCGACAATCATTGGGTAAGTCTGAGTCGCAGAGTTGCATGAGGTCTGGCGCATGAGCTCTTCTTTTATGAAAAAAATCCTGAAATGATGAGCCATTTCGGCTACTGGGACTTCAAAGGACATGGGGTCTCTCTCTTCCACTGCATTTCGAAACCCTGAAACGCGAAATGCAAAAAAGCGTACAGGAGCCATTTCGGCATTTTTCCTACCGGGACTTCAAAGGACACGGGGTCTCTCTCTTCCACTGCATTTCAAAACCCCGAAACGTGAAATGTGAAAAGCGCCCAGGAGCCATTTCGGCATTTCAGCTATTGGGACTTCAAAGGACACGGGGTCTCTCTCTTCCACTGCATTTCGAAACCCCGAATCGCGAAATGCAAAAAAGCGCCCAGGAGCCATTTCGGCATTTCAGCTACCAGGACTTCAAAGGACACAGGGTCTCTCTCTTCCACTGCATTTCGAAACCCCAAAAAGCGAAATACGAAAAAGCACCCAAGAGACATTTCGGCTACTGGGATTTCAAAGGACTTGGGGTCTCTCTCTTCCACTGCATTTTGAAACCCCGAAATGCGAAATGTGAAAAAGTGCCCAGGAGCCATTTCGACATTTCGGCTACCGAGACTTCAAAGGACAAAGGATTGTTCTTCCACTGCATTTTGAAACCCCGAAACACGAAATGTGAAAAGTGCCCAGGAGCCATTTTGGCTACCGGTACTTCAAAGGACACAGGGTCTCTCTTTATGTTTTTAGTCTCGACCACCCTCCATGGAAGAATCAGTTAATGAATATTGAGCAGGTGGTTGAGACCTCAGCTCAACTCATAAATGGAGGGCGTGGAAAAGGCCTGGAGAAATCGGCATGTGGTACCCTTGTATGCAGGTCCCCCTGCAAGAGCCATGCTAAGTTAAGGTGGCATCTGACGAAAGAGTTTCATCCAGGTTTGACTAAGGAGCCTGCACACGCAAATTTGGACTTTAATGTCTCAGCTACCTTCCTGCTACGAAGGTGGCAAATTTCCTTGAGTATATATACTCAGTTTTTGTATTTCTGTAAGGATGGATGGTAGAGCAGAGCTCCCAACTGTAATGTTTTAATGAAGCACTGGTTTTCCTAGCTATGTATCTGTATATGAAATTTCCTTGTTTAATGTAAGGCAACTCTCTTTTTCATCTTGTTTCAATCTCATACTAAAAGGGTTCATGATTGAATGATTCACATGAATCGTCGTGACTGTATTATGATAAAGGATTTATTATAATTTTGTTATGTCCTTTTAGTGTTTTCACTTTTGAATATAAGAGGTTCTTGTGTTCAAATTTTTCTTCTGCAAGTTGTTGGAAGCCTGATGCCTACAGCAGCCCTTCACATTTCCTCACAGAAGTCTTCCTCCTACTCACCCTTATTACAACTTACTGCCTGAAATTGAACCAAGGCCTCATCTTCTTGTGCATGTCTGGCCCAGTTTCTGAGTTAGAACGATATTGTTCTGAGTTTACTTCCATTCATCACCCTTTATCAACAAATTGTGACATAAACTGATGGGCCTCAGGCTTACTCCTGCTGCAATCCAGGAGTGACTTATGTCGCCAACATTTTTGGCGTCGTTGCTGGAGACGAAGTTGAAAATTTTCCCTGGGATTGAATGACATCGAGCCTCTGATTCTGAAGGTGCATCAGGCATCGGAGCCCTACGAGATTGCTACTGTGAACCTGGCGACTCCACCGTGACGACTCCACTATGGCTAACTTGTTGTTTTAGTTGTGGCTTCCAGAGGTAGACACACGCGGTCCCATCCACATTTGCCTCTAGCTACATCTGAAGCTGATCCGGAGGTGATTTTCAGAAAAGGAAAGGCCTCTGAAGGAGAAACTTCCACCACTAAACCAGGTAATTTTCCATCTCCTTATGTAGGAACTCCATTTTCTTCTTCTCAGCTTCCTAGCAGACCTTTTTCTGAAGTTTCCTATTTCCTTAATTTCGGGAGTGTTCCTATTGAGTTCTCCCCTCCTGGTTCGAGATTGGAGGGAGAAATCCTTTTCACTCCCCTCTCCCCTGAAGTTGTACCTTGGTGTAGACCCAGGACCATAGAATATTTCCCCACCCTAGCTTTACCACCCCTCCTCTTATTACTGTTGTTGCCACTGCACAGAGAGAAGCATTTGCTAACTCAAGCCCCTTAGCCTTCTCTCTGAATCCCCCATTGTTTCCCCGTCCACCTGTAAGCTCATTTCTAGTATCCCCTATTCGAGCTCCTTCTCCTCTGAGTTCTCCTCCACCTAATATTCCTATGCAGGAGAAAATCCCCCCATTACCAAAATGGAGGCTATAATAGCCGCTAGGTATGCTCCCCTTTTGTTACCTCAACCTCCCAATGCCCTTCCAACAGATGGCTACCTTAAGCAGCTGCCCAAGTTTACAGGCGAAGGGGACATAGCTGTAGAAGAACACCTTGAATCCTTTTACAGTTTTACAGATGATCATGTTATCATGCATGCAGACGTATGGATGAGGATTTTCATCCATAGCCTTGAAGCCGAGGCTAGAAAGTGGTTTAGGCCCCTGCCTCCTGGATCTATTGATGGGATTGAGGCTTTGGATAACACCTTTTTGAGACAATGGGGAGACAAAAAAGACTTCATGTATTACATGACAGAGTTTGGGTCTTTGAAGAGAAAGGAAGGAGAGTATGTCTCTGACTTATCCAAGAGATTCAATAAAATGTACAATAAGATCCCTGCTGAAATAAAGCCCTCAGAAGCCTCTTCTAAGATCACTTATGCTAGCTCTTTTGATCCTGATTTTTGCCTTCTGTTGAGGGAAAGGAGAGCCACTACTATGGCTCACATGCAGGATGTAGCCGTGGAGGTAGAATCTAACATATTGGTTGTTGACCGAATCGGGAATAAGGCTGATAGAGACATATCCAGGAAGAGACTTGAAGCCTCCCCATCCAATTCCTCTCCCCTTCCCCTTCAGACAGACAAGGTAACTAAAATGCTAAAATCTCTTTCGGCTAGAATGGAAAGGTGGGAGTTAGAAGGAAAGCCCATATACAGAAACCCCTAAAATACTAATAACAGAGGCTTCAGGAGGCCTAGCAATAATGTGCCACAGACTTTGCCAAGGGAACAAAGGAGCAAAGACAGAGATGATCAGAGGATTCGAACCCCTCTCCAAAATAGCCTAGTTGCTCATGAGGAAGGAGAAGAGATAGATGAGCTCGACCCCGAAATTCACTGTATTGAAGACACTTCCCCTTTTCCCCATTTGACTCAATCTGCATATGAAGGATCCCTTATGAACATTC